>VAHH01000115.1:21579-59396 GCA_013357305.1 Radopholus similis
CCCCCCCCCCCCCCCCCCACAAAGAATGCTGAGCCACCGAAAAAAGAATGTTTTGATACACTGACCCCTTTCCCTTTTGCTGGGGTCTCTCTTCTTCCTCGTTTGCTTTTGCGGCGCCGATGTCTTCGGACTTTGCGCGGCGCAGAGCTGCCGGGAAAATGGACGTTGGCCCGTTGCAGCATTTGCCTGGCCAGCGCTTTTTGTACTTGCGTCTGCGCGTCGTCCGCTCCCCCCTCGAGGGCTCTTCTTCCGCGTCCGCCTCCAACACGTTGTGCGTAGAGCTAGGAGGCGCTGAGGCCTCGCAGTCCGAAGAAGCCATTCGTCAATATGGTTCTTGCGCAACTGTGAAGCTTGATATTTAAAAATGGGAATCAAACGTTCACGAGATTTGAGTTCCAAACTTCGTCGCCGAACCCGACTCCGCGCCTAATTGCTCGGGGCAAACCTTTCAAAAGGGGAGGAATCAAATTTCGAAACAAAACTGGAAAGCGCGGTAATAAATGCATTTCTGTTTAAAGTATTAATAGCTCGGGGCATTTCGATTTTTCGCGTTTTGGAGATTTTGGAAATTATCTCTGGCTGAGAGGGAATCAAAGGCCAACAACCGATCGATACGATAACCTATTTGAACTGGAATGAAAGAGGAGCCGGGAAGGGAATGGGCGTCGGATGAGTGGGGAACATAAGTTTGAAGCAATCCAATATCCAATCCATCTTCCAGCAATTGCCGCACAACTGCGACACAAAACTTTTGGGCCTGACGTTGCCCTTCCGGATTAAACATGGCTCAAAGGATTAGGCCAGAAAGAGATTGATTAAATGTGTTTGCCGAAAGGATTTATCCCCAATGAATGATTTAGAGGCGCAAAATTGCCTTCAAATTAAACTTTGCGGGCGAGAAAGACCCGTGCCCAATTTTTGAATTTGCGTCCAACGCCGATCTGTCACATGTCGGGCACAAAATTATTTCTGGTTTATGCTGCGTCACCCAATCGAACGTTGTTGCCGTTTGTGAAACAAATCCAAATAATCAAAAGGCTATCGCACAACTCAACAAATGAACAAGGAAATGGGTGGGATGGATCAAAAAATCGAACACAATCGCGCGAAGTTGATGAGATGGGTCGAGTGTCCAATCACATGGTTTCATTTACTATCAATCTATAAGTCGACGAGGAACAGATTGAGTGGGAGGCTCGGATCGGGGTGGCGGCGGCCACTATCCCTTGATTACCTTCCCGCTGTCCTCCTTGCCGGCCGGACGCGGTTTGCCCGTCGTGAACGGAATGTAGCGATATCGGATCATGTGCTGAAAGGCAAATGCAAACTAATATTTTATGCGAAGTGTTTTGACGTGAATATTTAAAAATAAATATTAACAGAACCACTATTAAAATTCTAATGAACTTGCCATGATTTGGCGCTTCATTGTGAGACATGTCAGAATGATGAAGTACATCACCAGAATTGGCCAGAACACTGGGACATCGAATATTTCGAAGAATGTGCATGTGAATGCGATCAGCGTGGATCGCATTGTGGAGAGCCTGGACTCGGAAGAATGGCTAGAAGTTCAATTCTTTGTGACTGACCAAAACTTGAATTCGGGAAGACGACGCATGAACGGGCGGAACTCCTCGTTGGTGGTCTTTGGTAGCACTGGGCCATCATCATCTTAAAAATTGGAATTTCCCTATCAAATCGGAAGTCAGTCAAAAATACCTTCATCAAATTCCATCGCCGGGTCGATTTTGGGAGTCAAGAAAGCCAAGAAGAGATTCAGGTAGTAGATGAACAGGGCATACGTCACTATATAGAAACCCTGGAAGAATGGTTTAAATGCACTCCCTTCTGGTGTGTTTTTATATAGTAAGCAAACCTGAACAGCAACAATTCTCCACACAAAACACAAAATCAACGCAATGGCCAGTGTCTAAACAGCGGAGCTTGGGATTTGGAAATGAGAAGGCTGAAGCATATTACCCATCTGACCGAAATGTGTGGAGTTAGCCTGTCCAAGTAGTACTGGTATTGCTGGAATGGGAAAACGCGCATGATCAGCGACTAGTTTTACCGTGCCCACAATTCCGATGAGTGTACAAATTCGTGAGCATGGTCCTGGCTGATCCCGAATGTCGTTGTTCATCGCCTCGTCCCAATGAATCTTTCTCTATTTCTGAGCACCACTATTACATAATTCATTTTAACATTTCATTACTAATTATAATTACTAATTAGTATTAGTAGTGTAAATATATTGTATTGGATCTTTTTAGACAGAGATCGGGTTGTGACTTGTGATCTTGGTGCCAACTCCACTCGATGATAGGGGTCCAGCGGTACCAAATTCATGGCGATCCGACCAATCTGGCTATAAATTAATGGCGATCCGACCGATCTAGACAAAGTTTTATGCCTCGCTAGCCTCTACCTCTACCTCTGCCCCAAGCCCCCCCCCCCGTCACGTCAGACACATGACATTTGGCATGTCATAACTTGGCAGAAACGCGTTACCGGCCACTTTTTTATCCGATTTATCGTTTTCAGCGCCCAAACTATCCTATAAACATAAAGTATAAAGGTAGTTTTATGCGAAAACTCGAGGGGTTCCATTAACTAGAATTATACCGGGGACCCTTTTGGGAGGAATATATACTTTTGGCACGTACTAATAACTTTGTCCAGAATGGTCCGATCAACTTTTCCCACTCCTAGATCGATTCAGCTCGGCGGGCTCTGTCGAATGACACCAAGATCAACCCTATCTAGTTTTTGCTGCCTAAAAAATCCAATCTGCTGCCAAAAGAATCGAGTGCCGATGGATAATGGATATATAATATGCAGTACATACGCTATACCTAACTAGTACCTCTACCCAGTACCCAGTCGAGAAATTTTGAAAAAGGGGAGATTAGAAATCTTACCGAGATCATACTTACTACTATAAATACATATACCTATTTAGGGCTGGACAAAAGAACAAAGCGAGCACTTTTCGAACATGGTCATAGACGCAGAAGGAAAAAGAACCATTAGGAACAAAACGAACAGTTGTCATGCCAAGATTATTAGATTTTTCTTCGATCATGCCTATTTTTACAAACACATTAAATCTTTGAAAATTCATAATAATTCGAAGAAACATTATACCCCCAACAAACCATATATATTTTTGATCCCCTCGAAGAGCTCTACAATATTCATCAATGAAAAAAAATTTATCCAGTGGGACGTAATGAAATAATTGATCAGATGTGTTAGAATTTGGCAAAATCAATGCGTTAATCGGTTTTTTCATTCATCATTCTCAAATAGATCTTCAAATTCGAGCGATCCGAGGCAAATCAATGACGAGATGGTTTCCGACGACAATGAACGTCTGTAGCAGTTTGTCAAGTAACGTAGGCGTGAGAAAACGCGTTCTGAATGCGCCGTGCTGCACGGAATTGAGAACACTTTGAGTGCCAACTGTCTCAACAGAGGAAATCCCTAAAGTTTGTTATTCATCCATTAATTAATTACCAATCGATTTTACCTTGCCACCAGTATTCCAAAATTGGAGTACGTCAAAATCATGTATAATGTTTCTTCGAATTATTATGAATTTTCAAAGATTTAATGTGTTTGTAAAAATAGGCATGATCGAAGAAAAATCTAATAATCTTGGCATGACAACTGTTCGTTTTGTTCCTGATGGTTCTCTCTTTCTCTGCGCTCACTGATGTGTTCGAAAAGTGCTCGCTTTGTTCTTTTGTCCAGCCCTATACCTATTACCTATTTGGAAAAAATATATTCTTGATTCTTGTTGAAATGTCGCATGTTGAATCAAATTTCAATTCACCGATCACTACCTAAAACAAAAAAGAGAAAATAAAAATAATGGATTATGATCAAATGGAGATCAAACGACTAATCATATTTTTATATTTTCCCATCCGGCGAAATCGAGTGTATTCAGATCACACACTCACCAGTCGAAGATCAATCACACTGATTTTCAGATCGAAGTCTCGTTGAGTCATGAAACGGGAGACGGACGGAGAAGGGAAGAAGGAACAGCAGCAGGGCACGTCAAACGGAAGTGATGCAAAACGCGTCAAACAGGAAAAGGACGAAAAAGTAAAAATAAAAAAACTAAATACCCTACCTATTTATTGTTTCGCCCATTTCCGGCAAAACGAGGCAGCTCTGATTGGATGGGCACGCATCGTCATCTTCAGGTTTGGTAATTTCTGAGTGGCTCCGAATTTTTTTCCGCACCCAAAACATTTTTTAATGGAACATTAGTTTGTTCAGGCCGCCATTGCGTCCATTGACGATCGGCTGCTGTTCCTGCGTCTCTGCGAGGAATTGGACGCGCGAGGCATTCGCTACGAGCAAGTGAGCGTGGAAAACCCAGTTGGTGGCCACATGCTGCGACTAACGGAGTTGGCGCTTTACAATTCGAGTCGACCCTGATTGTATCCATTTCAGCATCTCCTCCATCGCCGTTCGTCACAATGTGGAATGCACTGATTTCTTCGCCAATATGGTCCACTGCAACATTCGTCTGGCGCAGCCATTGCCAGAGAGAAGGCATTGATGGACGGCATTGAACAGTCAATCATGGGTGAATGGGACATTTTAGCCAGCTGGAATGCACCTTCGTCAATCCGCCACTCGTGCCCGACTTCGAGCGAAGCGAGCAAGAAGTTGAGTCGGACAGACGCAGGGTAAAAGGAGTACTCCCAAAACAGGGAAAACAATACGATTCAGACCCAGACCTGGGTCCAGCCGGTGGGCACTCCCTCTTCCCTCTCGAGCCGCACTCGTCGCGACGAGTCCAACTTAATGCCACAACTGGGCCAGGTGAGGGGTGGCGGCAAATACCTAGTAGGCCTGAACCGCCAAGTCCCTTCCATACAGAGTCGGTCGAAAATAACTTTACCAGGTCATCGCCCAGAACATAGAGGAGCGACTGCTCACTTATTGCCACGTGTACATACCCGTGAAACAGTTCTCTCATGCCTACAATGCGCATTTCCGCCAATTCTGCTGTGTAAGTGGATGGATCTGTGAACCACATTTGCAAAAAGAGAATCTCCGGAACAGGTCCGCACGTTCGCTTATTTCAAACTGTCGCTTGCGTACGGCGATCAACGCGACCTGCTGCTGGTGCTCGCGTGGCGCCATCAAAAGTACTCACTGTGCTTTGGACAGGCGCCACGGGTCGGCGGAAAGGCCGGGAATGGACAGCTGGCGACGAGGTATGTATTGTACGTGAGTGTCGTGCGAAGAACCTTCATTGGGCGCTCACTGCGAGAGGGAATGACCGGGCACGGGACAGAGTTGTTGCAGACGCTGGAACCCACATGTGTTGGTGAGCCAGCCGCTGTGCGAGAAGTTCAACCGGGACCGGGACTTGGTGTGGCTGGTCAACTACCTGGTGAACACGCACAGCTCGCTGACCTCCGTCCATCGCTTTGTGCGCACCCAGATGCGCTCCACAAAAACAGCGGCGCAAATCCTGGGGCTCGAGGCGGCGTTCCCCGCCGAATTGACGGTGAGCGGACTCAAAGTCTCGTCCTTTACCCACCCCAGTCGCAACTCTCCGCCGTGGACGAGCACACCGTCCGCCTGTCGTACGGACCCCGGATGGCGATGGAGTTTTTGCTGCTCCAGAACAACCAGGTGGCCGTCCGCGACTGTTCCGTCGGCCAGCGGGGCGGCGTCTCGCTGGCCGATTTTTGGCGTGCATGGACCAACCGGGTGCAGGATCTGAGCGCGTCCGAGGAGGAAAACGGCACAGCACCCCAGTGAAAAGGAGAGTCCGCCATTTCAACGCCACAAACAAAACACCATTCTTTTCCCCTCATTTTGTTTAACCCTTTAATTTGTGAACATTTTTCTATTACTTGTTAATATTTATGTTTAATGTTCAATGCTCTGATAAATTAATTATTTTTTGACTCGTTTGCCCGATTTTGTCGACAAATCAATTCGTTTCCTCGTTTTTAACGAAAGCACCAATTGAATTTAGAATCGTTCGAAGACCGAACGTAACAGGACTTCAGATCATTTCTATTTCGTGCTGTCTTCCCCGCAACTGTGCCGGATGGACTCTCCGCACTCCGACTCGGCCCTTCCCCCCTCCGGCGAGTCTTCTTCCCATCTCCATGGCGATCCCCCGCACCGACCCCTCTCCGTCCCACCGGCAATTTCCGCGGGTCCCGGCCAAGGAGAGGCGGGTTATTTGGAAGTGGGAGATTACGGGAAACGGGTTGAAGAACCTTGTGGCCAAAACATGCAAATGGGATTTGGCCAAAGTGAGTATTTAAGCAAAAGCCCGAGATTGGCATTGGCACAATGGAATTGGCAGAAAGCGGAGGAGGCACTGAGAGTGGTGGGTTTTCTCGCCAGCAAACAATCAAAGAGGAGGAGGAAAGCGACGAGTTCATTTGCTTCGAGGCAAAAAGCAGCGGCGGCACTGTGGTGAAGGTGGGGACGGCTGAACAAACAGGGGACCTCCTACATATGTAGACTGACTGCAATGAGGGGGGATCGGTCAAAAGACGAATCTATTGTCAACCCTGATCTCTGGCGCAATGGCATTCCAACCAAAGCCACAAACTAAATAAAATTATGACTTGAGACATTGCGCAGGTCTTCAATTTTCAATATTTTCGATGGAGGAGAGTGGAGCATCGATTGGAGTGCACGAGGGGGCGGACCAGCAGCGCTGCGCCAACCTCGCCAGCAGCAGTGCCGTCGCCCCTTCTGCCATTCCAACGGCGGCGGACGAGATTGTGCCCATGGAGGACGAAAACGGCGCCACAGAAAAATTGTGGGTTGGGCAGTCGGGATGGAACCTGGTTTAGTGCTTATTTGTATTTTGCCCATTGACCAAAGTTTTGTAATTTCCCAAATTAGAAAAGGGTTTTTCCCCGGCGAACGCAGTTTTTTATCTTTGCCTGACGTCTCTATTATGTAGTATATAAACCGAAATCGACTGGTGACGCGATGGAGAATTGCATCGCTTTGATTGTTGCTGTTCCCTTCTGTTAGCCAGTCCATCCCCTTTTATTAGCCAAATGGACGACTTGATCAGCGGTGCCGTACCTCTCGCGTCGATCGGCGTTGACGGGGACGAGGATGGCAGTGGAGCGGAAAGGGTTGCAGTGAAGAGCGAGATGCTGCTGTTGGACGTGCTGGAGGAAGGCGGCGACGAATTGACGAGGCGCAAGCGGGAGGAGGAGGGCCAAAGGGCTCGCAGGGCCCAGCGCAGAGAGCCCGTGGTGGTGGACTGGCGCACTCTGAATGCCACAATGCGCACCCCGGACTCGGACGAACTGTCCCCGCTGGAGCACTTTCTGCTCGGCTCGACCCTGCTGGACCGGCTCAAGCCCTTCTTCGAGCTGGCCCAGACCGAGATCCAGTCGTCGCGACGCGGCAAATTTAACCTCCCCGTGAAGGAGTGCTTCACGGGCGCAGACGGCGTGCTCACCGTCATATTCCCCAGGTTTTTGGGTTTCGCCCATTTCGGCATTCCCATCTCTGAAGCTATCCAATGCCGGGCAACAGTGCCTCCTCCTCCACCTCCACAATGATGGGCTCTCCGGCGGGCGATCAGCCCTCCCAGCAGACTTCAGCGTTGCACTGCATGGTTCGTCTCCAGCTGCTGATTTGCCCCAAGCAGTTCCGATTGGTCGCCAAAATGGACTATTGTAACAAATATAAACAACTGAATTTTCCCCATTTTTGAAACTCCCAAGCCACTTTCAGCCGGCCCCTTTTGTCCAGCGGAATGCGACGTGCGAGTGTTTGAGCGCTACTTCGCCTCCCAAGTGCTGCGTCTGCACAATGAGATGGCCGTGTTCGCGTTCGTGTCGCTGTGCCGCCTCTGCTACCCGCCCGTGTTCGCCGCCTTCGCACAGCTGATGCAGGCGCAAATGGTGGGGGGGGGCATCCGAATCCAGCTCACCGTTTTCGTCAGGAGCCGCGCCACCCGTGGCACGCCGAACTGGAACTGGTGCACACGGTGGAGGAACCGATGCAGCAGCAGCCGGGCGGGGCACAGCCGCTCACGGACAAACAGGGCCAACAATCCCCGCAGCAGCAGAAAAACGCGACTGGTCCCCAAAAAGTGGTGAAGAGCAGCGTTGTGGTGGGAGATTTGTTCAACTTGCAATTGGGACCAGCTTCTTCAGGTGCCGGACAAGTGCAAGCAGTTCCTGTTCATCATCTGGCTGAAGCCGAACAGTCTCGTCGCCCCTCCCTCGCAGCAGCAATTGGACCCCTTGTTGCAGAACGGAATGCCAAGGGAAGGCAGAATGCGACTTCCACTGCGCTATTCCGTGGAGAGGTGCGTGAAATGAGAGAGGGCTGAGATTGCAACTAACTTTGACTCGTTCTAGCGACGAACTCTCCTTGTTCCGAGGCGAGAGCCCGGAACAGTCGATCCCGGACGAGATTGAGGACGTGATGAGGGTTTGGGCCAAACGACGGTGTTCCGATGGCTTGCGTTTAAGGCACAAGTCGAACTGATCCGCCAGCAGAACAGGGGTCAGGAGGCGCAGCAGCAGCGCCAGTGCTGCTGCATATGGGCGTGCATCCGCGCTCTGATGGAGGGACAGCACCAGCAGCGCAGACTGCAGGCACGAAAACATTCAACCTTAGAAGAGACGGCGACCATTTTTAAACTTAGCAGCCGCAACCACCGCCAACGGGAATGATGGACCCAATGCAGTCGAGTGCAGCGCCAATTCCTGCCTATCAGCAACAATTCCAAGGGCAGCCGCCAACGGGAATTTTGCCTGCTGGCCGATAGAATGGAGGAACGAAAGCGATTGTAAAATTAATGATCAGTATCCATTCATTTTTTTACTATTATTATTATTATTATTATTCATAACACTTTTTGTCAATTTAATTATTATAAAAACTGATCAATTTACACAAATCTGCGAATTACAAATCGTAAATTTTCAGGCTTTTGCCTTTGGCGGACACAGATTAAGCCCCGGTCATAAAACTGTCGCTGGACGCGTTGCTCAGGGCGCTCCTGCTCCCGAAACTCCAGAAGCTGTCGCTCCCTCCTCCCGCGGTCGTCGTTCTCGTGGACGGGTATACACCAAAGGCGGCACGTTTGCGTGCCGCGTCGCCAATGGAGCGCAGTTTGGCTTGCTCTTTCGCGTCCAGAAATACCGGCTCTGGACTGGAGCGCTTCGGCCGGGCGGTGGGCGAATGCTTGTGCTGGCCCATCTCTTGGAGTTGGCCGCTCGGCTTCTCCCAACGGATGCGGTACGGACAGAACGGGTCGCGGGCGCACTCGAATTGCAGGTAGCGCCTAAATACACCTGCCTGAGACCCGGCGTAAACAAACAAAGCCAGGCTTTGTCCATTCACCGCTGACCCACCCGGTAACGTGATTGTACGATTTGCGGACCCCGAATCCGTTCATGATGTCCTCCTCGTGCTGGGGGTCGCTGAACGGCCGAAGCACGTGCAAGTTGTACCACTCATCCGTGGAAAAGCGGTCGACACCATTGGCGGAGGACATTTAAACTGAATTTGCGTAACTCTAAATAATTTGAAGGAAAATTCCGTTTTGTCGCGATTCCGCTATCAATATTTGCTTTTTGTTTCTACGCCAGCTGTCGACCCATTTGCCCCAGGGCCCAAGGCAAGGCAGTAGGCGACCTAGCCCATCGGCAGGTCAACCTAGGTCGATTCCACACATTCTTTTCTAGCATTTCGTCATTCATGGACTGAACTCATGAGCAGCTGCTGTGCAATGGAAATTAGGAAATGGAGGCTTTGATAATTCTTTCAACAATATTTTAAAACTGCATGTCGCCAATATGAAGTTGGTTGGTATCTCTCTCATCTATTGGTCTGCGTGTTCCATTTTCGGTTCTTTTTTCACCTTCTTGGCCGCACCCTTTTGTTGTTCTCGTCCACCACCATCTCTCCTTTCTCTGTTCGCTTCCACATTCTTCAGATACTGCACTCGGCGCAGCTTTTTCGTGCTCACTCCGTAAGCGCGCAATCGATCGGTGCCCAGTATGCCCGGGCCACCATCCCTGTCCACTTGGTTGGGCTTTCCGTTCACTTTCGGCTTGCCCTTCTTGACGCGACGTTTCCTCTTCTTGCGCTCATCACTCGCAGGTTCTTCCTTGACCTTTGCCTCCGGGCCGGCCGCTTCCGCCTCGAGTTGCTGTTCTGTTTCCTTTGACGTCCCAACGTTTGGCTTCTCCTTGTTCTTTGACGATTCAGAGCTGCTGAACGCGGACAAAATTGGTTTGAAATTTAATTGAAACCCCGGTTCAGATTCGAAACGGTCTAAACCCGGCCTTCTGGTCCATTTTGATCCAAAAGTTTAGGCGCCAGACCTTTTCTGGGCCCCTTCCGACTCGGCCTTAGAAGGCTGCAGTATTTTGCGCTTTTTATCCGCGTTGCGCGCCTTTCGCTCGAAGAAGAGCACCTGCCGACGTTCCTCTTCGTCCGACCGGTACTGGCTCATTCGGGAGATGGGAGCCCACGTGTTCTTAATTGCTGTGCTAAAATAGGTTTCCGCAATTTCCGAACCAATTTCCCGTCGTCCGTGTTCAAAATCTCCTCGGTGGTCAACCCGAACGAGTTCGGCAACACGCTGCGGTAGCGGAACGGCATGTCGACCTCTTCAATTTTTTTCCGCTTCTCCTTCCTTTTATCGTTCGCCTCTGTCCGTTTCCGCTTCCTGTTCGAGTCCGGCTTTCGCAGCGCGTCCTTCACCGTTCGCGGGTACTGCTTCAACTGGAGGGGAACCAGGGGATTGATTAGTGTGGCATCGTGGTGCAAATTGCACTCACAAACTCTTGGTCCGGATCCTCAAAGCGGAAGTTGAACTTATGCTCAAACTGCTCGGCGCGATCTTCTTCCTCTTGCTCCTCATCAACGATCTCTTCATAAGTTGGAATTCTGAAATTATTCAAATTTTAAAAGATCGGGAATATTTAATATTAACACAATATTTTTTAAAATAATTTTTGGCAGATTTATATTTCTGTGTTCACCTCATTTCATCCTCCTCTTCCTCAGTCGGATCGCTCTCGTACTTCTTGTAAAGCAGATAGTCGCGTAGAAAGCGCTCCTCCTCTTCCAGCCCGTCGTCGCGTGACCAGCGCTCCTTCAGCTTCTGCAGGTCCTTGTCCTTGTACGCCCCTTCCAAAGCCTTAGAGCCTTCCGCGCCACGCAACCACTCATAATAGTCCGTGTCCTCCTTGGCGCGTTCCGCAGCGCTCTTCTGGCGCTTGCGGAGCAACTCCTCCGAGTCTGAACCGTCTGACGATTCCACCAGGGCCGCTTTGAAACTGAAAATCACGGCGGTAGGAAGGCGTCCGGCCCCACCACGAGAAAGACTTACGTTCGCTTCAGCTCGTCGTCCTGCTCCGCGTACGACGAAGAACAGGGACCTGCCGCAGTCCCGTCCCCCCCATCTTCTTCCTCTCCGCTCAACTGTCCGCCCCGTTCCAGAACCAGTTTCCGCTGGTAGTCCCGCAGAGTCATTTTCTCGCGCCGTACCTCCTTGCTTTTAGAGGGGGCGACATCGTCCGAACTGAAATAAGGGACCAAATGTTCGCGGAAATTAAAATTAAGGCCCAAACTTTTTGTCGTCTTTTGTGTCGAAGAATCGCACTTCGTCCTCATAGATTCGAGGATCTTAAATGCAAAAGACCATTTAATATCTAGGTATAGGCGACCTCGAGATTTCAGTGCGCTCAACGTCTTCAGAAATTGTTTTTCGTCCGCCGCCGTCCAAAGCGTTGGATCCTCTTCGCTTTCCTCGGACGAGTCGTCGTATTCGTATGCTTCCCCGTCCACTTCGGATGAATGGTCGCCGTTCTCCCGCTCGTCGCTGCTAGGCTCTTCTGTCAACAAAATGGTAATTAGCGGTAGAAATCTTTTGGAAAAAAACCTTTTTCTATCGATTCCTCTATTCGTTTGGGAATGCGGTGTTGCTCATCATCGCCACACCTTTTCCTATGTTTTTTCATTGTTCGGGTCGCGGTTGTGTTAGCTAAATAGGATAAACAATAATTAAACCGATTTAATTTGGCGGGTATTGTTTTGTTTGATGAAACAGAAAATGGAGAGCAAATTTAGCTATAATATTTGAGCAAGAAATATAGTCGAACAAACAGTTGACTCGGATTATCGACAAAAAGTGAAGAGATCACTGATCATTTGATCGCGTCGTTTCAATAATAGTTAGGCAGGGGCGTGATCATCATTTTCGATGGGCAATTGATCCATCGCCGCAGTTAGCGTCCTGGTTCTCTTCTTCAGCAGGGCCGCGTCTACGTGCGGGTCCGGTTGATCCAGCTTGAGCTCCTCGAAGAATTCGGCGCTGTGTGCAGGGGAGACACTCCAGAACACGTGCAGCTGGGGATACGAGCGGATGAGCATGGCAAACAGAGCGCGTGTTTCGCGGGCCCGTTTGGTCAGCTCTCCCTGGACACACGCGCATTCATCGGTGTCAGATTCTGTCCAACCTGGAATGCACCGACGCGGACGGCCTTATTGCTGCGGAACTTCTCGTTGGATTCGATCAGCAGGATGCATTTCGGGTAGTTGCGCAACATCTGCTCGACTTGCTTGAAGAGCCGTCCGTTGGAGACCGACTGAGCCAGGTCGTCGAGTGCCTTCCGCTCCACACAGATGTCCGGCGAGAGCACGTAATCGCCCACTTCCAGTGTGGCTGCGTGCAGATCTACCCCGCGCCGGTAGAGTACGGTGGGGAGTTCGCTGTTGAACTCACGCATGTCTACGATCACCTGAATAGATCATTTGCCCGACTGGATGAAAAGAATGGGGTTTTGGATGTTGAGGGTATTCAAGGATCGACTGACTGACTGACCAAAGGTCGCACCCCTTCTGCCGTCGGATCCTCTGCTGCCGATTTGTTGCGCGAGTCCACTCGTCGCTTCTGAGTCATGTTCAGCCTGCGCAGCTGGGAAATGCTCTCACGAGCAACGTCGAATTCGCGCGGCACCAACAACGTCTGTGCGATTTTTATAAAAATGTCGATTTTTCCCTAAAAACACTCACTGCCTGTTCCCGAATGAGCATTTCGATGGCTTCCGATTCTCGTTGAATGGACGCCAGATGGCGTTCCTCCTCACTGCTGTCGGCACACACCAGCGCGTACAATTCCATAGCATGATTGGCATTTTGGGCCTTGAACACCTGGAAAAAATAAAAAGTTCAGATGGCCCCAGAAAAAAGGGATCACTTCAATCACGCGGGTTGCAGTCAAATCGGCACTGTAGAGCACCACATGGCGCGGAAGCATCTGCTCCAGGCACTGGATCAACTGGTAGTTGTGGTTGGATAATTCCGCAAACACCAGCATCGAGTCGGGTGGGGATTTGAACGCGGTGGGAAGTGCTTCAATTTCCCCATCCGCCGATGGGAGAGGGTTTGTTTCGTTTTGCTCAGGATAGTTGGAAATTGAATGGCCGCGTCCTCTCTCTTGGTCGATAGCGTTGTTAATAAGTGGAATTGAGCTCCTGGGATAGTTGAATTTACTGTTACCAATTTTAGGAGTGCAAAAATGCGATGGAGATGCGGGGGATCGAACCCCGGACTTCTCGCATGCAAAGCGAGCACTCTACCACTGAGTTACATCCCCAATTGAGGGGTGGCTCTCCATCCACGCCCTCCCAAGATACCTTTCCTCATCCCCGTCCAGCAGCACAATCTGGCTGCCCCTCTCCTCTCCACCGCCGTTTTTCCGCTCTTCTTCCTCCTGGTGCTTGTAGAAGGAAGTGAGCGGGTCCTCGGGCAGCATCCCCTCCGGCACCTGCTCTCTCACCAGCGGCAACTTGTTCATCAACGATGGTGGCTCCGGCGTCTCTTTGGCTGTCGACTTCTGCTGAGCCATCAGACTCGAAATATTGATGCGTTGACCGCGCTTGTTGGCGACGCCGTTCGATTTCTTTGCGCAAGGCTGGATGCCGAACTGATCCAGTCGGGGCTGTTTGCTCAGTTTGGCCGCCTCCATTTCGTTCATTTTGGCACGCCGCTTGATCTCTTTCTGCACCACTTTCACCTGCACGCGCAAATCCTCCCGAGCCTGAAGATTTTATTTTAACAAATAGCCCAGAAATTTTCCAAAAATGCAAATTTTTATAAAAATACAAATTTAAGTCATGAAAGAACCACTCTGTAAAAAATAAACTTTAAGGCGAAAAGAACCCAAACCTCGATTTTGAATTACTAAATTGATTTAGCTTTATCTGAATTGCCTTATCTTGGCTTTTTTACAGCTTTGATTATATAGGTTATCTACGTAATCACTGTGAATAAAGTTCATTCGGAAGTTGATTCTATGTTAAGTAGAAGAATGTTCAGAATTCTATGCCAACACTCAACGATGAATTAGAGTGGGAATTCAGTCGCCATGCGGGAGCGGCAAAATTAGAGTGGGAAGTTAGTATATTTAGAGTGGCGATTAATATTGTGCAAATTTTTTTGGTTAGTCAGATAAACATATACTAGCATAGGCAGAATCACTCACCTTTTCGTTCAGCTGTGCATCGTAGCGCGCCACCATCACCGGGTTCCAGAGTGGCTCAGCCGGCGGAGCGGAGGCCATTGAGTCGCGCATGCTCGGCTGCACGGAGTGCCTGCTGCGCATCCAAGTGTAACGGCGCTCTCCGAACTTGACCTGTGTCCAAGGAGATGAATTTCTCGCGTAAAAACGCAATGTTATTTGCAAGGCAATAGAAAATGGGTTGCGAGTGCAAAATGGCTACCAAGTCGATGAGCTGCCGTGACAGTTCCTCATTGGCGGCAAGTACCAACACGTGCGACGATGGTTGACCGTCGCACTTGTTTTTCTCCTCAGTTGCCATTTTCACACAAATCTCCTCCAAAAGGGTGCAGAATACGGACCATTTGGGCGGTGCTAAACAAAAAAACTCAATCAGCCCGTTCAGGGTCTTTACGAGAAATGGTGCGATTTCCTTCAGCGTCACGCAGCGAGCACAGCGATTCAATGCCCGAGAACAGGGTGGCGGCCGACTGTGTGAAGAGCCAGCCGCTGTTGTTGCTCAGCACCTGAACTTCCAGAGCGCAGTGCAAATGCTAGTTAAGGGCCTTGATTTGTTTAACCAAAATGGAGGAAGGCTGTCCATTTGTCCAAATACCCACTCACCTCTTTGTCGGTCCGAATCCAATGGACAAATGTCTGCGAATGGGTCGGGTCCAGATTCTCCACTTTGAAGAAGAGTCGCCGCAGAATTTGCAAATCGCCAATGATGCGCTGCTGGCGCTCCGTGAGTGCCATATCTCGCCGACTCAACTCCACCTCTAGGCGCGTTTGGTGCAACGTTGCGCTTGGCGCTAGGACTTCGCGCTCCGCTTCCGGCTGGTTGTTAATGTTGAAGGGGATTTGGGGGGAGGGAACTATTTATTGTATTTCTGCTCACGTCCAGCTGCTCTTTGGTGCACTGCTTCAGCTCCCGCACGCAAGTGCCGATGATGTCGCGCAGACTGGCTTGAACTCGGCGCTGTTGGACGTCCAGTTCCACAGTCACTTGTGTTAGTTTCGGCTGAAATTTTCCATTTAGTTGAAATGCGTAAAGAGAAGTTAATATTGTGTGTAAAAATTTTGGACTCGGTCGCTAACCGCGCTTTGCTCAAAGCAGGTCTTCACTTCGGCGTGGAATCGCGGCAGAAGCACAACACGGCGCAGGTAGAGCAGCGAGACCAGCCTCTGCAGCTGGCCAATGCCTTCGCCGGCGACACGCAACGCTACAAAAGTGGAGCAAGTTTACGGGAAGAAATGTCTTCAAATAGGGGAATTTTATATCAAAAGAATTTGTGTCGTTATTTTTCCCTCATTTTCGAAGCTGTTACCATTATCCGTGAACGCTTTCACTAGGCCGCCGAACGGCTTCTTTTCGCGGAATAGGCGCAAAATGAACGATTCTTGGAAGCCGTGAAGCAGTCTGAAAATGAATCAGTTTTCCCAAAATCTGTTTCGATTTGAATACTCGTGAGCGCGGTAGACGAGAATGGCCAATACTTTGTCGATTGGGACTCGATCGGTGAGCAAATCCACCATCAAAATGCGGCTGGTGACGAACTGAACGCCGCCTGTCTTGTAAATGATTTCGCTGAAAGCAACACTGCTCCGGTTGTGCGCTCGCAATTACCGATCTTTGCCCAGCACATCGGCGGTGATCAACTTCGGCGGACATTCCGGGTTCAAATGGCGCAGTTTTGTCAAAAAGAAGTGCTAAATTTGCAAATATCGCCGTGCCCTCAGATCGGGCAATTAAAACCTCGTCTTCTCCAGTTGTGTTGATGACGAACACAGTGTGTTCTGGATTGCTGTAAAAGTGCAGATGGTTGAAGAACAGACTCTCGAGGCCGAGACCTCTAAAAATTGAAGTTTATTGGCGTGAATTGCAGTCCATGAACTTTGCCAAAATGAAAAGCACATCGTCCATGAGTGTGTCCACCATCAGGTTCTGTTCGTATGGGAGCAACTGGAGCCGGTAATCATCACCAATACCCTTGGCTGCGGAAAAAATGTTGTTTGAAGAACCCGCTGGCAAATCCATATATGTAAAAAATAGAACAATTGGCAGCTCAATGGTATTAAAAAATAACAGAACTTAAAACAATCAGGGAATGTCATTAATCATTAAAAGGAAAATAATAAATGTAACGGGAAATGCGTGTGTCCCTTCGCCAAAGATTGATTGGACTGGATAAAAGGCCGATTTATCAAGGAATGCGGAATTGCTTCTTTTGTTGTAGGCATAGACACATTTAAAGGAAGAGCGTGGCAGAGATCGAATTTTCATTCTTAATTTTGATTTGCTTTGGTTTATTTATTCTTGCGAGCCTTCTTCTTCGGCCCCTCCTCTCCACCACCGTACTTTTCCGCAAGATGGGCCAGAAAGTCATTCTAGAAAATTGAAATGGTTCGAATGGTTTCTGTTTTCGAATCAAACTTGTTCCTCTGCTCGTTTCTTTTTTTTCGCCAAAATCAGACTGGCCAGATCGCCTTTGTCGTTGCCGAATTCTCCCTCAACATCCTTTTGCATCTCTTTTAGCATCTTTCCTGCCTCTTTCGCTTCCCTTTGTGCTGCTTTCATCCGTTTGAGGCGCGCACTCGGAGGCTCTTTGACGAATTTGGCGAATGATTTCACTTCTCCACTCTCAATGGCGTAACGAATGATTTCGCGAATTCCTAGGAGTACAAATAACGTAATTCCGGATTATGCGCAATAACCCCACGGTCTTCGTTATGCACATCGGCACCAATAACAGTCGCAAGAATTTTGTCCATGTCGCCTTTGTATTTGGTGTATGCCTTCTTTACGTCCGACATTTCCTGCTCAGAACCACGGAACTTTGCCAAGTACGCGTCGATATCCTCTTGCGTGACCTTGTTGAACATGCCGCGCCAAACTGCCGTCCAATCGCGTTCTGTCGCTAGGACATTATCATCGCCGTCCACAGTGCCCGTTTCGTCGTAAAGTTCGCGCTTCTGTTTGTCGCTAAGCACCAAGTAGACGCGATTTATGACCTGAAATTTGCGTTTGGCCAACTCTCTGGATGCCTCATCGTGTTGCTCGGCTGCATAACGATCCGGGTGCCAAAGGATGGACTGCTGGTAGTAGGATTTTTTGACTGAAATGATTGGGAAAATCGTACTACTAACAATTTGGAATTTGCCCACTCTTCGCAGCACTGAGGCTCTTGTTCTTCTCCAAGTTAAGCACTTGATAAAGATCCTTGGTGCCGAACAATTCAACACAGTCTTTGATAAAAGTCATAACTAAATAGTAAATATGTAGTTCTTGATCTAAAATAGGTATCATAATTCATGATCATCTCATACCTATCCAACATTTCGTCACTATTTGTCCATTTAAAAAAAAAGGACTCAGAACGTCAGAACTCGAAAAGAATTGGGAATCAAATGCGTAGAAGCTTGAAACAAAAATGGCTAGTATTTTCGGCTCCCTGACAATTCGTCAGTGGGACAATTGGTCAGAGGACAGTTGGTCAGTGCCCTATTCGTCAGTAAATATGGTATATAGTAATTTTAATTTCGGAATAAGTGTAGTCAGGTCCCCAAATTTTAAATCGCTTAAATACTAGTCCAATCGACTTCTCTAGTTTTGAAATGAAACAAATTGGGTATCAATCGACGCGTCTCGTCGAGCTGATTCGAATGGTACCAGAATTAGGTCGATCTGAACATTTTGAGCCAAGTTATGACATGTCAACGTTGGCAAAACCGTAGTAAGATTGCAATGTGAGCCTAGGCAAGCTTATGCTTATGCTTACTGTCCACTGACGGATTGTCTCACTGACCAACTGTCCCACTGACGAACTGGATTACCACCACCGTATTTTCGTTTTTCACTTATAGGAGTTTTTTAATCAAAGTATGATAGCTCATTCAACTCCTCTCGTCGAGTCCAAATGTACCTAAATCGTGACAATCCGACCAATCTAAACAAAGATATGACTAGATATGTAGGTGTTCATTTGCGATTGCTCGGCAACCGCTGCGCGAATTTAGATCAAGGCGATTACACGCGATTCTTCTTTGTATAGTAAGGTCTTTAATGCTCTTTTTGTTTTGTCTTTCCTACCATTTTTCAATTATAGTATTTAAGTATTGTATTGTTATTAATAATGTGGTTTAATTACTTTGCCATTTTTAGTCCCATCATAAAATTTCTATTTATTAATCGGCGGCAGGGCACGTAGGATAAGGATGTTCATTATTTCTTCGCCGATGATAAGAATACGGCGTAAAACTAGCGGAGAGGACCCGGCTGTCATCGAGGACGACGCTGATGGCCGGAGCAACGGCGACTGGCAGAGGTGAGTGAGGGCTTCCGCCACTTTTGCCTTAGAAGACTTTTTTGAGCGAGATTGATTGATAAGCAAAGCACCGGGCGGACGACCGTTCCTCTATTCTCCATCCCATCCTCCAGTCTCTCCACCAGATTGAATCTTCGTTATTTTTAAATGGCTCAAAAGCTTGTTTTCCATTCTAATCAGTAATCAATCAACTATTTGGATTTGGACTCTGAAGATCTGCTTCTTTGGATGTAACAAACCATTCAAAACCAAGAGAACGTTTTTACTCTCCCCATACATTTCTCTTTTACGACCGTTTTCCCGAAGACCCATCATTTTCAACCGCTTCGATCTTCCTCTCATCTGTTCGGACAAATTTTCTCTTCATCAACGCGAGCGGCGACGGAAGTTGGGCGCCAGCCAAGCGCAGCGCACAAATTTTTCGCGTTCTCTGCCCACAAATCATTGCCCCAGCCGGCCGTTGCTATGTTCTCTCTGTGCCCCCTCCATCCTCACTTGATCATTCCCCTCGTTTCGCTCCGATCTGCCAGCCGTCCGTCCGTCCTTCTCTGCTTGCTTCCCGCTGCCTGTCCGCCCATTCCCCTCTGTTTTTGCTCGTCCACCATTGTTCTTCGCCGCCCCGTCGCCGCTCATTTCACTCCTCTCCTCCGCCGCCCATCCGCCACATACACACATATCGTTCGCCCATTCCTTCCCTCCGCCTCTTTCCAGTTCTTTCACAATCCGCTAAACGACGACGACCCACCGACGTTTTTGTCGATCATCATTGACAGCCGCCACTAATGGCGGGGAAAGCAACAACGATTCAACACATTGTGCAAAAATGCGGGCGACCGCCGACTCGGCTTAATCCCCTCCATTTTCTTCGGGTGGCTGTTATGCCGAAATGGTCGCGCCAACTGGAAGTGTTTTGCAGTGCACCGGCGCTAATAAATGACTTATGAGCATTGAGCAGTGCTCCTCCACTCCCTCCCTCGTTCACCCTTCCCTATTGCCGTTTATTGTTTTCCCCGCGTGCTGGCTCCGGTTGTTGCTGTTGTTGCGATGCTCGGCAGCAGGCCATTCCCATTCGCTGCTCCAATTATCAGTTATACTTTTTACTTTTCACGCAGCTTCTGAATGAGCCAAACGGATCACTCCAAACAATCCATGTTCGCAGAACATGGCTTTAGTCTTGAGCGGAACTAGCTGCTCTGTTTTGGCTATCCATTTCAATACTTAACAAGTTTTACACACTCTTTTTTGAATTGTGGACGTGATGATAACCGATAACCGAGTGAATAGCGAAGATTCACGCGCGGTTGACGCTCGTCACGTCTTTTAACGCTGATTGGAGTTGACAAATTGGCGACAGCCGAACAAAGATGCGGCGGAGCGGGCCCCGTTTACTATTATGGCGGCCACATCGGACTGGGTTGAGTTATCATTGCGGCGCTGCCGCTCTGCCCTGCTCTCGTCCGCCGGTCGTCATTTCTCTACCACGCTGGCGGCGGCAAAGAAAAACAGCCACAGCTGCCGCTGGAGAATGTCGCAGCGAAGGCGGACGGCGAGATGTGATACCCGGGCGGTAAATGTGTATGCGCCAGCCGGCCGCCACTTTTGCATCGTAGAAAGCGGCGGCGCCGCAAAATTCCTTCGCCTATAGCCGACACGCACCAAACAACTGCGGCGCTCTTTCCTTCGCTGCCCTCGCGTTGCTGCTCATTTGCCAGCGCCAGCGGTGCTTGCCGTTCCCCTAATAAAAGGGAAAACTGACTGAGGGTGAGAAGAATCTGTCACTGATTCCCTAATTTTTTATATTTCAGAATCGAATTAATATTTCAAAAATTGGTCTCAGGTCCAGAAATGACAACCATTTGAAATCATTTTTAAAAGACCAAATTTAAATCTTCTGCAAGATAAAAAAGACCATTTTTGAGAGAATTTAATTTTAAAAAGACCAATTTTTCTCCGCTCGAAGCAACTTTTCGGGGTAAGGAACAAGTGTTGTATGTTGTTATTGCTCCCCCATTGCCAAAGCGCGCGGCCAGTGTGGGAAAATACTAATGGCGGCGGAGCGAGAGAGGAAGGAGCGAAAGGGCCCCGCAAAGTTGGGTCGGCGCGCGCGGTGCTCATGGAAACGGAGCAGAGACCCACAACAAAGCAGCGGTGGCCACCGGTTGAATGGATTATGATGATGCCCAGCAGCCCCCCATTCCCCGATCTCTGCCGGCCGAATGGGCCCCCAAAGGATATTTGTTGTTTCAGACTCCGATTGGGCGGTCGCAGTTCATTTCCTAAAATTTGATAATATTTCGGCCTGAACCAAAATTCCGGAGCATTCATTGCCAGTGTTTTTTGGGCCCTTCGCCTGAGCCCGACTTCCCTCGCCCGTGCCTATTATCGTCTCGAGTTTCATGCACTGGCGCGGTAAAAGCGTTCCCAGTCCCGAAAAATGCACAGCCCAGCAGCAAGGGAGAGGGAGTCTGCCCGGCCGATTTGGTTTGCCGGCAAGTTTTGAAAACAAAGTGTCTCTTCGTTGCTGAAGAGAGCTATTTTTGAAAATGGCAGGGATCGATTTCCCCCTCTCCTCCTTTTTGAAACAAATTCAGAGGGTCAGTTTTCAATCCCCAGATCCACTCTCACCAGCAAGACGTTTGCGTAGTTCCCCGGATTTTCGACTTCAACGCGCACTTGTCCGCAACACAATGCCCTAATCCCATCTCCGCGACTTTTTTTTTGACTGGTGGTGACCTAATCCGTTTTGGCCACAATGTGCCGTCGGCCGCGCTAATTTTCAGCACAGCGCCGAAATCACTTATTCAATTTGCGGCGGCAGCTTTACTTTTTCGACTCTCGCTCCGCTGCGTTCCGCCGACTTCCTTCCCCTGCCCGCACGCACAGCAGAGCGCCCATTATTTTTGGCCAGCGAGGACCGCACATTTTTTGCCGTTTATGCCTCAGAAACCACGCAAAATTGTGTTCGCATATTGCCGGCCGACTTTCGTTTTATCCCCTCGCGCGCTGACGACAGGCGGGTCGGACCTACAAAGTGTGCCGGGACATTTCGGTTGTTTTCAAACCAGTTTATGCAAAATTGGTCAGAACGCCAATTCTACTTTTCACGAAAAAGACCACACTAATAAAGTGCTATTTTCGGCACTTGCCACTCTTGCAGTCCCCAAAGTATGCGGCCGCTGTGCCCAAAAGTTGTCGCTTTTTGCCGCAAACTTTCGCTTTCCATCAGCGATGATGCCCGGGAGCAGCACACATTTTGGCGCTCCCAGAGTGGATGGATGACATGCGGCGCTCGATAATGCGTGCACAGAGGGTGGCGGCAGCCGCCACTTTTTATACATACTTCGGTTATTTATTGTTGTTGTGCCGGACGCCCAATCAAAGGAGTGGATGGACTGCCCCTGCTGTTGTTGTTGTTTTCCCATCCACCCCCACTCCCAGCAATACAAATAGCTGCTGAATTGCGAAATTTGCAGGCCCTCGAAAATTCATTCGAAGCGATTGCCCTTTTGTTTCGAAGGTTTGGCCTTTCGCTTGAGATTTAGAAATCAATGTTCGAATGCCCTTATCTCACTTCTTCGTCCCCTTTTCGCGCACATTTTGTTACAAAAAAATTGCGAAACGGCCAGTGAAATTGGCCATTTTTCGAAATATTCGCCGGCCGCAGCAGAAATTGGACACTCCCCGCATTTCCACTTTTCCGCTTTTCGGCGCCCTCAAATTCCACCTGTCCCAAATCCATCTTCCGCCTTCGCCCCACGTCCATTATATTTTGTACACTTTTCCCTTTGTCCGGCCTTCACATCCATCCTTGTCCCGTCCATTCTCGCGCCAAAATTTATAAAACACGCACAGTTGTGGCACTGGTTTGGGCCAACAAAAGTATCGATTTTTGGTTTCGAAATCGTTCACTTTTCTGGGATTTCAAATTTTGATCCACAAGCAGGGTACTTTTGGCCGTTTCCGATTTCCAAAATTAACCCAACAATTATTGTTCAAATTTAACATTTGGCAGAAATTGGAAGCAGCAGATTCGTCGGATGGAAATTAGGATCATGCGACCAATGCACACACGCAATGGCGCTGGATTAGCGCCGATTTGTGGGAAAATTACGCAGAAAACACACTTGGGCTGCAAAAAATTCGGCGGCCAAACTTGTCACTCGCACAACCAATCGAAGTCACGAGGGGAGGCCCAATCGAAATAAAGGAAATCTTTCGAATTTTAAGGACAGAGTGCTCTGGGGGACAAGGCCACGACCCTCGCGAATCCAATTAATAGTTGTTTTTCGTCGGAGTGCACTGAAACAAATTCAGCTGATTGAGTTTGTCCGCCGAGCGCGTGCCCCTCGGCCTCCGCCGCCGCTCATTAACAATTCTCGATTCCACCTCACTCCCTAAACCCACCATTTTCGCGCGTCCATTCCCCTCCCTTCGCGCTTAAAATCATTTATGCAAATTTTCGACCCGCCCGCGACGAATGATGATTTCTGGCTTTCAGGTTGATTCCTCCAATTGCACGTCCCTTCCACAACACTCTCGGAGAGCGCGACGGCAACCAGCGCAGCGCCGCCAGCAACAGCAGCAGAGCACTGGCCATCGGGAGGACAGGTGCGGCGCCGCCAAAAGGCGCTGGGGAACAGCAACAGACCAGCAGCAGGAGGGTGGGGATACTGTGGCCTGTTTGGGACGACGCTCACCCGTTCAGAGGGAGCAGAGAAGCAACGGCGCCGGGAAGCCGTCGGCCGAGCTGAAAGAGCGTCTCCAGCGGACGGCGGCGCCACGACCGCGACACAGCCAGAGCAGAAGCAGCCACTCTTCGATGCCAAAGCTGCTGCACACGTTGTGCTGTTGCTTCCGCGCGGCGGACCGCAAAAGTGAGTTGTTGTTTGCGCAGTGGGTCCAGTACGGGTTTGGCGAGGAGGAGGAGGGGCGAAGTGTGGTTGGGCACTGCTACGGTCAGTTTCAGATCCATTCCCCGGCAAGGGGCTCTGCTGAATCTGTGTTCCTAAACCCTTGTCCAAAGTCCAACATTCCCTCGTCTTTCAGAAAACGACTCCGCCGGCGCCGGAGAGTGCTGCGATGCGCGCACGTCGCCGATCAGCCAAGTGGGCAAGGGCCCGGCCGGGGCGGATCGCTCCAGTGTCGTGCAAATGGCGGGCAGTCTGCGCCAGCGGCTGACGACTCCGCGCGAGCAGAAGAAGGACAGCGGCGCCCGGTTCGGCGCCCAGAGCAGCAACAACAACAACGGCACTTTGGGTCTGGCCATCGGCACCCAGTCTACGAGTGCGGGTGCGGCGGAACAGCATCGGCAGCAGCAGAAGCAGCAGCCTCCGGGCGGTCACCATGACCAGCACCAGCACTTTCTGTTGCCACGGGGAGCGCCACAAGACGCCAAACGCAAGTGCCTCATTGTGGACCTGGACGAGACGCTCGTGCATTCCTCATTCAAAGTGAGTTCACATTTAATTTATGCATCACTCACGTGACTCTTCAGCCGGTCAAGAACGCTGATTTCGTGATCCCCGTGGAGATCGACAATGTTGTGCACCAGGTGGGCACTCGGGTGTTCAAAAAGTGAATTCATCCATTGGGGTCCGTCCATTCATTTGCAGGTGTACGTGCTGAAGCGGCCGCACACGGACGCGTTTCTGGAACGCATCGGCGCTCTGTTCGAGTGCGTGCTGTTCACCGCCAGTCTGGCCAAGTACGCGGACCCGGTGGCCGACCTGCTGGACAAGCGGCGCGTGTTCCGGGCGCGACTATTCCGCGAGGCGTGCGTGTTCTACGAGGGCAACTACGTGAAGGACCTGGAGCGGCTAGGGCGCGACCTGCGCAACGTGGTGATCATCGACAACTCGCCGGCCAGCTACGCCTTCCATCCCGACAATGCGGTACGTGATTGGACTTCCAATCGTGGGAACTGAATTTTTTAAGATTCCGGTGCGGACTTGGTTCGACGACCCCAACGACCGGGAGCTGCTCGATCTGCTGCCGCTGCTGGAGGAGCTAGCGCACGCGGACAACATCTACGCCGTGCTGGGCACCGTGCCGCCCTCGCAGCAGCCGCGCTCGCTGACCCCCTCCGAGGACATGCTGCTCCCGCCCCCGATGGCGCCGTCCTCGCCCATCACGCAGGTGCTGCCCCCGGCCAACGGACAGAGGGCCGTCACCACGATAGTGACGACCGCCGGGGCCGGCAGAGGGGCGCCAGAGATGCGCAGAGCCATCACAATGGTCGGTCCCCTTGCCCTCCGACAAATACCTATATGTATAATTCGGCAGGAGTCCGTTCCGGTGCAACGGCGCTGAGTCCGGTGCAACCGACCGAACAGTGGGGGATGCCGATTGAGCCCGTGCCCGTCCAGCTATTCACTTTCGTCGCCGCCGGTGAGCCAGCCGAAGTGCTGCGGCTGAAGAGAACCAACCACACTATCCCCGGCCCAACTCGTCCCTTCCACCCCGGTGTTTACGACATTATGTCGTATAATGTCTATATACGCCCTCGCTCGATGTTCACAATTGTCCACAATGCCTTCGCTCGCGAAAGACAGAGTACACAGACAAATTCACTTCTGTTGTTCTCCTCCCCATTTGTTACGTTGGCGTGCACATTTTGCGATACTACATATTCTCACACGAATGAATTGGCATGAACCAGTGGGCCAAGAAAACCCAAAATCGGGGATTTCGTTCGGCACTTCCTCTCCTCCAGTCTTGCTCTTCTGCTGTCACATTTCGGTGCCTTTCGCGTTTCGCCCCTAGCAAAGTCCTGCTGTCCGTGTCCGGTCATTTAATACCTGCTTTTTATTTTTCTCCTATCCGATGATCATTCCCTCAAGTTGCGATACAAAACACACACCGAATACCATTACAAACACACAATAGTCCCCTCTCCCGAATTGCTCATGCTTCCGAGTCGCGACAAGAGTGTGACACTATTATTCTGTACATTTCGTTTGCGCCGCCCCAGGAAACGCACTTCTCTCCCTCTAGTTGCCCGACTCTAGTGCTGATGATGGACGACAGTGATGCCAAATTGTGTGTGTATTCACTATTCACTCAGCACCTCATACATATATGTGTATACCTAATTAATCAAATGTTTAAAAAGGATAAATGGATCATTATTACGCGGTTGATTTCTTTTTCTCGGTGAGTTCACTCCGAATTGCGAAATCCGCTGAAAGCCTAACTCTCATCGCTGGTTGCCCAGTGTTTCAGTTTCAACCATCTGGGGTCTTCCATTGCCAAATGAAATATATTCTTCATTCGTTTGTATTTGTACTCAAACATGTGCAAAAAATATAATATTCTGGCCGAAGAAGTGGGGCGGCTTAAAATTGAACAGTTGTGTGTGTAGAAAGTCGTCAAATGTTGGGGTACGATATGGGGCGGCAAAGGGACGCGACAAACAATGCGGAACTCATGCACGAAAAACTGGGAGCGGGAGTGGGGAGTAGTTAGGTATTTGTTTGCGACGACAAAAAGGAAATGGCCAAAACGGACAAATGGAGAAAGAGAGAGAGTCTGGGATGGGAGAAGTCAGTGCCCGGGAGGGTGGACGGAGGTCTCCGTTTGGACTGACTCTTCTTCCCTCCCAGGTCGGGAACTACCGGTGCTGGAGTCTGTGGGGCAGAGAGAGATCTAGTATGCTGGGCGGGACAATTGCTGGCTCTATTCTTCACAAGCGTTGCGTCAGAAACGTGGGGGCCGTCGTGTGTGTTTTCCGTTGTGTTTCGACCCTTTGCCTCGATCAGGGCGCGTTGTGCACACTGGCGAGCAGGGAGTCCCGCAGCAGGGACGAGATGGAGAACAGGAGGTTCTTCTGCTGCTCGTCCGCAATCGGGGGCAGCAACGGCGCCAGCTGCTCCATTGCCGGCGCCAGCATCTGCTGCTGCTGCTGCAGATTCTCGCTCTGCTGCTGCTGCCGCTGATGAATGGCTTGCAGCAACAGTCTGAAGCAGCGGAAGCGGTCAAGTCCCAATGGGGAAACGGAAATGTTTTAGTTTTAGATTGGAGAGCCCAGAAAAGCCAAAAGCGAGATCAAACGTAAACCATCTCAGCGTATTCCGATTGCTTGCCAGTGGGCCACCACTCCTCCCAATTGCGCAATGTAATAGACCTTCATCTTCTCGCCCACCTCTCGAACTCCACCGGGTTGATGGGCTGTGGCGAGGGAAGTGCGGGTGCCGCCTGCTGCAAGCTCTGCGGCCCCGCCTCGGCCACTTTCTCATCCAGCAGGAACTGTCCCTGCTGCTGCTGCTGCTGCTGCTGCTGCTGCTGCTGCTGCTGCTGCTGCTGCTGCTGCTGCTGCTGCTGCTGCTGCTGCTGCTGCTGTCTGAGCACCGCCTCCATCATCAGAGCCATTGTGGCGGTGGTGCCTGCTGAATGGGACGGGGGCTGGACCCGCCCTCCGGTTTGGTTCCTACCTGAGCCGCCATTCGCTGTCCCGCCAAATGAGGGCAACATTGGGTGGGCCGCGGCCACACTGATTGGCGGCGAAGTGGCCTTGACTGCTGCAGCGAACGACAACTGCTCAAGTGCGGGCGTCAGCGCAGAGGCGACGTTGTTGGCGGCGCTGGATGATGAGGGCACGAACGGAGGCGGCGGGAACAGTGCCAGCGACAGGGACGGGGGCGGCGCCAGGACGGACAGCGGCAGAAATTGCGGCGCTGCGCTGACCGGAGGGGGCGCCGCACGCAGCATCATGGCCAGGAATGCCGGCGGCAGAGGGGCCGCGGGCGCCGGGGACAGCATTGTCTGAAGGAAGTGCTCCCTGGTGTTCGAAAAATCGGCTAGAAGCACCTGCTGCATTTGGGGCGGCACAAAGTGGTGTTGCTGCTGGTGCTGGTGCCTGTCGGCCATCGGGCGGAACAGCGTCTGTGACGGAGGCGCCATTGTCTGGACGTGGCTCTTGCGCGGCAGGGCCCTCTTCTTCGGCTTCTTGGCCAGCACCACGGCCACGTTCTGCTGCTCCAGGGCGTCCCCCTCCTGCCCGCTCTGGGCCTTCCTCTGCTGGCGGCGCAACTTGATCTGGTCCGCCATCAGGCGACGGCGCTTCTCCACCAAATCGCACTGCAAGACAGCGCAATCAACGTTTGAACTTCGTTGTTTCCCGCTTCCCACCTTTTCGCAGCGGCAGCTCAAGTAGGGGCACTGGGCCTTCTTGTGGCCGCGGAGGGCGCTCTGTTCCCCGTGGGCGCTGCACCGCGCGCACTTGGGGTCCCGCTGCTTGGGCCCCTGGTGCGCCTTCTTGCCCTCGCCCACTTTGCGCGTGTTCAGCGCGTTGTTCAGCACTCGGCGCTGCAAATGGACAGATCAGGTGTGGAGGGCCCCAGAAAGTGTCCCCCCCCCCCCACCTGCTCGACCATCTGGCACTCGCGGCAGTCGCACTCCCGGAAGCGGCAGAAGGGCTTGTGCCCCTTGCGCGGGTGCCTCTCGCCGTGGTTCAGGCAGCGCTGACAGAAGTACTTCTTCTCCTTGTCAGACTCACAGCACACGCTGCCCGGGCAGGACGCAGAGTTGGAGCTGCCATTCTGCAGACGCAGGATGGTTGGGGAACTGGCCCTGGGTTCTCAGCCTACGTTCTGCTCCAGCAGCGGGGCTCGGGCAGAGGGCGCCGGAGTGCAGCTGGTCACGTCCACGTCCGCGTCCGGAGAGCGTGGCGACAGCAGCTGCTGGGCGCTGCAGCAGGAGGACGGGGCGACCGTTGACGAGGAAGAGGAGGAGGAGGAGGAGGAGGAGGAGGAGGAGGAGGAGGACGGTGCTGAGGGGAACACAAGACAGTCATCAATGGGAATTGGGAATGAATGTACGGCCACTTGTCAGATTTTTTGCCCCCCCCCCCCTTCAACCCTTGGGTGTCCGCCGTTTTTGGCCGTCCAGACCCATTCATCTTCAGCGCACCGATCGATCCGATCGGCGATTCCTGTTCTGCTCCCAGCCAAGCCAATTCCATTCCCCATTCGTTCTTATTTGTTTCGCTCTCCGAACAAGAGCGGCGGAGGGAGCCCTGGGGACTGGGGACTACGGTAAGGCGACATTGCATTGGGGAGAGAGGGCAACAGACGACAGGTGAAAACTGAAAATCGGGGGAAAAGTGCTCAGAATTGGGTTCGGGGTGTGGAACTGTGGAATTCGTCTGCCCCAGAATGCGGAACACTCTGCGCTCTGCTGGCTACACCGTCGACCTTGCCGTCCATTTTTCGGTCGCAAAAAATGCGGCGACAAAAAGCAGAAACCAGTTGGCGCGGTGCTCTCTCTCTCTTCCCCGCGCCCTTTCACGCAATTGCCCATCTCAAGGCTGCCGAGCAAACATTGTGCCGTTGGTTTTTGCGCCGATCCCTGCGCCCTGCTGCCCGTCCTATTTCCCCACTCGTGATCGCTATTCCCCCTCCGCTTTGCGGATCTCCCGTCTGACGGCGAGACGTCGCAAAAAACGCCGTGATCGCATTTGGTTTTCGCGTTGATTCTGATCTGGGCTGACAGCGGTGCGTGCGGCCCGCGAAAGCAATCTGGGCCGTCTCGGGCTGCGTGTGTTCCCTTCCGCCGCAAACAAATCCAAAGCGGAAAGCAATAAAGCGCCGGCTCGACGCCATAATTCACGCTTGGACACGCACACACCGCCCAAATGGAATTGCCCGAACAATTGGCTCGGGTTGGGGATATTGCGACTGCGGCGGGGCTACGGTGGACGGCCGGGGGTTAAGGTCCCGGAAGGGCCCAGTTGCACAAACACTGTCTGGCGGGCGAAAACAAATTTGGTACTGAGTGGTTGGGGAAAGAGGCCCCGGATCGGCTGGCGCAGAATCCCCTCCGAAATCGGACGGACCCCAGTCCAGACCCATCTTTGTGTCGGAGAAGAATGATAAAAGGCAAAAGGCGGGACAAAAGATCAGCAGAAGTTTCGTTGACAACGGGGCAGGGGAATTTGGTCGGTCGAAGATGGACCCGTGTGCCGGGATAATCGCAGCCCACCCACCTTCTTCCGCCGGCGGACTCCAGCTCTCCACCGCCATTTGGGGCGCCATCTGCTGCGGCTCCTCCAGCTCCAGCTTGCACATGCCGATCATCGCTGGTGCGCTCAAATGATCTCTGAAAAAGGAAAAATGGGGCGTTGGATGGTCGAAAAATGTGCCAAAAACACGTGCAGCTTTTGTTCGGGGAAATGGCTGCGCGAGAATGGCGGAATGGGAGGGACAAACTGGGCACCGGCTGTCAGGAAGAGAGGTAATTTATACGCATTTGCTCGGCTGGCTCGCGGTCATTGTGTGCAGAAAGGGGGCGCCACGGCACGCCCCGCCCCTTGGGTCCCGTCGGCCGGGGTGGTCCCGGTGCGGCAACGGCAAAATGCGGGTAGGGTTGCGAATGACGGCGGCGCAGACAGACTGCCCCGCCCGGACGGGGAAGTGATGAATGTGGCGAGTGGCGGCGGGCAGCGATTGTTCCTCCCTCCGTCTCGTCCGCCGCTCAATTGCCCATTTGTGCCCCAGCCCAGCGAGAGAGACGCGGCGGCGGAGGACCACACAGATTGGAGCGGCCGCCAAAAAACAGCGCCAGCCGGCCTCTCCGCCGTCTCTCGCCACTGCGTTTGCTCACCTTTCGAGGGGCAGAGAGAGACTCCCCACCCGTCTGCCTGGAGCGGCTGTCCCTCTGCCCCTCCGCTTTCGCACCACCGCTCCCAGCCAGCCAGGGCCGTCCAATTTCTCTGCCGCTCGCTTTTTGCCCTGCGCCAATTGGCCCGGCCGATGTGTGTGGCGGAGGCGCAAAAACATTGTCGGTGGGAGAATTGCGAGTGGCGGCGGCGATAAGCGACAGAGATCGAAAGTGAAGAGCGAGGGAGCGGCAAAAAAAGGCCGCGGGGGGAGGGACAGAGAGCGGTCTCCGCTCGTACAGTGTGCAGAGCGCACATTTGTTGTTCCGCGTTTGGACGCCGAACGGCCAACAACCAGCGGCCATTTTGGGCGTTGAGTTCGCGAGAAAGTGCGTTCCGAGAGGCACCTGGGGAGGAGTTGTGGATCCGCTCGATCCACAAGGGACCACCGCAAATTTGGATAAATCCTGCGGATGAAAGGAGTGTCCCAATAATGGATTCACTTTGCACCCGGAACCCATAAAGTGTTGCCGACCGGCACTTTGCTGTTTGTTTTGGGTGTCTGTGCGGGCCGAAGAACAACGGCAGGGCGCCCAAGGGAGCGGCGATGGACCTCCGCGAGCAGAGCAGAGCAGAGGCGGAGGCGAGCGGGCGAATGCGGGGAAGGGGAGACTCGGCGAGGGGAGAGTGAATGTGTATAGTTGTTGCGAAGTACGCGATGAAAAAACCGCTCCTGCTCCGCCCAGCGGGCGGCGGCCGCCGGCTGGCTGGCTGCGGGGGACCACACGCATTCGCAACAACGGGCGGCGAAGAGGGCTGGTGCTGGGCGCGGCGAGGGACGCGCCAGCCGGCGGAGCAGATGCGGGGCAAAAAACAGCCCATCCATCCAGCCGCCGATTGCCCTCCCCTCGCCTATCTTGCAGCCGAATCTGCGAAGAATGGAGTGGCTGGCTGGAAAAACGAACGCAGCAGATGCTGTGTGCAGACTGCAGAGACCAAATGGGAACGACGCGCGCAGCAGCGCCACCCAAACTGATATTTGCTGTTTTGTTGCGCACTCGTCCATTGGGCGTCTGTGGAAAAGCGTTTGGTCAGCAGCTGGGAGTTAGGGTCGGGGCGTGTGGGGAAGGGACGTCTTGCGCAGCAGTTGGCCAATTTCCGCATTCGCCCAAGCACAACAGCCCATCGGCCGAATTTGCATTTGCACTCCCCGGGGTGGTCCAGCGCCACCTTTTTTGGCGTGTTTCCTTCGCCAATCGGATTGGCTTTCGCGGAATTTGCATTAGCCATTCGGCCGCCGCATTGCACGAAATGTGCGCGCGTTTGGCGGCGGCGAAACAATGCGGCGGCGGAGTGCCACCCCGAAGCGCAAAAACAACCCATTGCATTCGCTGATTTATTCAGCGGCGGGCCACATTAATGAGTTCCCGCGGGAAACGCGTTGTTGTCCTCTTTTGTCTCCAGACCAGACGCAGAATCCAATCCCCCGATGTGCGCTGTGTGTCAAATGTCACCGCCGGGGACAATGGGAAAATGCCACACACACACACGCCAGAGGGGGACAGTAATAAGCGCGCCAAAAACAAATCCCCAATGGCCAGGGGCTGGCGCTGGAAGTGACAACGAAATGTTGAAAAACGGAAATACCATCCAGAAATCGGAATTCTTGCGCGCAATCTTTCTATTTTGTGCTGGAAAGTGCGCACATTTTGCCATTTTTTCGCGCCAATTTTAAGGGTGCCATTACATAAAAGCGCAGAATGGCACAAATAATTGGCCGTCGCGAAGCGATAATTGCGCAACAAAGCCCCGAATTGGCGTAATTGCGCGGACAACACGCGCCGGGTGGTCCAGAGGAAGGAAGCCCTGGGGTCTCTGGTGTTTGGCTTTGGTTTGGACAGGGCGTTCGTTGCCTTTAAGGAGCGACGGAGGGCAGCAGGCCGAATGTGTTTTTTGCTTTTTCGGGGGAGCGATAAGCAGCTCCGGAGGGGCGGCAGAATTGCCCGCTCATCAAAATGCTGACCCGGCTGGGCCAAAGGGGGCGAAGAAAACTTGCCTTGGGGAAGCGCGGATGGACACCGCCAGAACGGAGGAGAACGCAGACAGCGGAGTCCTCTCCTCACTGCTCGCGCCGCAACTGCAAAACGGGGCACAAAATGCAATCAATCCATCGCATCGTCGAAATGTAAAATAGCCTTGCCCGGCGGGGGCTGTCCCATTCGCCCCGTCGATTTATTGGCTGCCCCGGCTGCGGCACACACCTTCTGGGTGGCCCGCCCCCATTGTCTGGGATTGGGCGGCGGATCCGAAAATCGGAGGGGAACGGAAGTCTGCCAAAGGGACGACGCCAGAATGGAAATGGCGAAACAAGAAGAAGAGGCCCTTTGTCACAGGATTCGAGAACCTTTTTGGCAGATATGGATCAACATCATTGTTCGTAAATTTGTATTTTTATATTTTTAAGGCCCTAAAAAGTGACCAATTTCGTCAGTGGAGACGCCGACAGTGCGCAAATAATCAATCAATCGCCAACCTAATTCGAGGAAGAAGTGCATTCGCCTATTCTGCTGGTGCAAAACAACAACGTGGTGGAGAAGCGGGTCTCTGGACACAGACAGATTGATGGTCTCTCTTGCTCAGCCAGCCAACGGCTGAGGGTCGCCGCCGTCGCGTTTTATTTATTTGCCCTCCCATTCGCCGCATTTTTTGCGGCGCCCGGCTGGCAGAGTGGGCATGTTGCCATGCGCGTGTGGTCCTTTCCCTCGCCCCTTTGTTGTGCAGCAGATAAATTGAGAGAGCGGGACACTGAATCAAGTGATGTTTTCCTCCTCTCGCCAAAGGGAAGGGGCTGCCAAAAGGGGGGTTTGAAAAACCCAGGGAAGGGAAGGAAGGTGGCGCTGTTTACTCTCCCTGCTATTCGCACTTTTACGAAAAAATAAACCCTGTGCATCGGAATTCATTTACAGCGTACTAGCCGATTGATTGAGTTTTTTGAAGGCAGAGTGCATCTGTTTGCAGAAAACAGAAAAGGGAGTTTGCTGGCATATTGTCTGGGTTTTTGAGAACGCACACACGATACTGGCGGTCGCGTCTGGCGTGGCAACTCTTCTTGATAGAGATTTAAATTCGAGAGAATCGTATTTTTGGCGAAATGTTTGTTTTTTGATTTTGTCTTCATTTTTGTTATGATTTCGTGCACTTGTCCTTAATTTTTGTAATCATTTTTAAATTTTATAAATTATAGTACAGTCAGCATCTGTTTGGATGTGTTGCACAAGTCCAACAGAATTGGCCTTCATTTTTCCTGTTCCTATGTATTACTTAATTTTATTTCACATGCATTGTTTCTTCTTTCTTATTTCCCGAGTCAATATATTTCAATTTTCTCAAAGAATTGAAGCGAACACGAGGCGATGAGTTCAATTGGCACCGGTTACGACTTAGCCGCGTCGACTTTTTCGCCGGACGGTCGCATCTTTCAGGTGGAGTACGCCGCCAAGGCGGTCGAATCCAGCGTCATTGTGGTAGCGCTGGGCTGCAATAAAGGCGTACTGGTCGCCGTTGATCAGCCGGTGCCCTCAAAACTCTCTTACAAGGTTTTGAATTTCAATAGTAAAATCAGGAACAAATAAAGTCTTCCTTGAAAGTGATTAATATTTGCTTTCTGTCGTTGAGGACGCGAACACGCGCATAATGGACGTCAACGACCATATTGGAATGGTCGGCTCCGGGCTGCACCCGGATCTGTACTCGCTGCTGGACTACGTGCGGGACGAGGCCAACGCCTACTTGCGCGAGTACCGTCAGCCGGTGGGCATCAAGAAGCTGGCCACGACAGTTGCGGAGCGCGTCCACATCTTCACGCTGGGCATCTCGCGTCCGTACGGTGCTTCATTCTTCCTGACCGCGTGGGACAAGAAGGTTTTATAAAAATAATTGATATTAGGCCCTTTCCCCGCACAGAACGGCCCGTCCATCTATTGCATCGACCCGTCCGGCCAGTGCATCAAGTACTACTCGTGGGTGATCGGCAAGAACGCGCAGGCGGCCAAGACCGAGATCGAGAAGCTGGAGCAGCGCGCCGAAATGAGCAAGGAGCAGCTCATCAAAAAGGCCATCCACATCATGCTGACGGTGCGGGACGAGGGCTGCACCAGCCAGAAGATCGAGATGGGCTGGGTGGGCGGGGACAACGACGGCGTGTTCACGGTACGAGTCGCCATTTTAACTGAGTTTCGTTTAAATCTGGAACGATTTTAGAAACTGGAACCCGAGGTGATTGACGCCGCGGAGAAGGAGGTGCAGGACCAGATGCGGATGGAGGAGGACGACTGAGAGGGCAGGCTCAGTTCTGCTGAGGCGTTTGATTGTTTTCCCATTTTTCGGTCCATTGACCAAAATAAAGTAATTTATTCGCACGTATTACGTCTGGATTAAGTAAAAACACGGATGAGGCGAAGGCAACGGGTGTGAGAACGAAGACACGAGAATGCTCGACAATATCATCTGCAGCAAAGTGGGGTGTTGTACTTTTTATCAAAAGTTCAATCTGAATGTGGGATTTGGCGCTGAAAAATACAAAAAATGGTATAAACAATAGAAATCTGTCGAGAATTGGGTGAACAGGAAAAATATATTAGGAGGCTGCATTAGGAGACCTATTGATCACATCTTGGGCTGAATCTTTATTTTTTCCGCGTTGCTTAATTTCGATTCGGCGGGAAAACATTCAAGACTTGAACTTTACGCAGTGGAGCGGCTTGGGGCGCGTGAAGCGTTTGCAGAAGTTCTCCTCCAGTGCGTAGAACGCGTCGTTGTCGCGCACCCCGTCCAGCACCACCCACGGCACAAAGTTGAACTCGTCCCCGATGGCGGCCGTGCGCAGTCCCGACTGCGCCAGCAGGGAGCGCCCGTGCTCGCTCATCGTGCATTTCCACAGCCTGGAATGCACCGACCGCCCAATCAAACGACTTTTCAATGGCCATATGCGCCCCATCATGGCCTCGGTTAGGCGTACCAGTCTGACGAGGAGTGTCCGGCCAGACAACTCTTGAAGGCGGCCTGCAGATTGTCCTTGCCCTGGATGCAGCCGATCAGCGGGATGAAGCTGTCCGGGTCGGGCAGCAGCTCGATGGCGCAGTTCATCAGTTGGTTCAGTTCGCATTCGTCCTTTCCGTGTTGGCACTCGCATCTGAACCGTGGGCAGTTCAATGCGTCCGTCCGAATAGGTGCCCGCTTTTACTGGTAGTCGCCGTCTGCCAGCCGCGTGCAGGTCGCCTTTCCGAAGGGCACAATCGTCACATTCAAACGTCCCGTGGAACCCATACGCGACCAAGCGGGCAACAATTGGCGGCGAATAAAGCCTATATTTGAGAATATTTTTTCACGCAACTGAAGAGAACACTCAAATTTGAGAATCCCTTGCCTGTGGTGTCCGGGCACTGTGCCTCCATGTAGACAGCCAAATGGACTGTGTTCGCCTTTTTTCGCGTGGTAGTCGTTTCTTCTCCCGCCAAATGTTCGCCAGCGGATGCTCGTGGGGCCTAGCAAACAGAGGATATTTGCAAAATTGAATATTTTTGGCACGCTATCGGCCTAGAGTCTAGACCAATGGTAAAAATAGAAATTAAGTTTCGCTCCTGTCTTATAGTAATTGATTTAAAATATTAGATAGGCAAGCATTTTCGGGGAGTTAGGAAGTGTACCTCGTCAGTCAGGTTCAGCCGCTGGAGAAGGAGGGCTTCTTCCGCCGCTACCCCAAACTTGAACACCGCATCCAGTTTGGCCTTACCGAGCGCGAACAACACAAAAAACAACACCACAAGGAAGTGGACGCGGATAGCCATGACCCCGTTTTGTGCAGCGGGTGGGGATTTGGAAAGAAGGGAGCGGAGGGAAGAAGCTTAGGATTTCGTGTGGATGTGTGGAAATGGAGAGATTGTTCAGCACATCCATTGTGTGTTGTGTCTGGATGGACGGGAAGTACGTGCAACAATTACGCAAGCAAGAGCACAAGTGTGGGCGCTGCCACTCTCGGCTCTTTGATTGATGTGCTTGAAATGCGGATTGGACAGGCGGCTTCGCCGCTTCACGCTTCATTTAATGTCTTTAGGGGCAGCACGATTCGGACTGCGTTAGCAAGGCATAATGGAAAAAATTGGAGATAAAAGAAACCTACGACTAAATTTGAATGGGCTTCAAGCAGAGGCCTTAAAAATTTACTAGGCCTGATTTCTTGAAATTTTTGGCCTCTATCATAAATAAATAAAAAAAATCGAATTTATAGAAAAACGATAAAATTGTGTTTACCTGTATTACGCGCTTTCCGCTTTCCTCTACCAGCACAATACGTCCATCTTCGTCCACAACGCGATTTTGGTCGATGTAGTCGAAAAAGCGAGCACCAGTTGTGCCTGGATCTGGGGTCGAGTTCCATCGGATCAACAAAAACAGCAGCACGATGAAAAGCAATGGATAGAGGTAAGGCCGAGAGATGTAGCGTCGGAAACGCGAATGGTGATAAAAATGGAACATGATGGCAAAATTAAAGTTCGATTTTAAGTAATAAAAGTCGTTGTCGAGATTGGAATTGGATTAGAGGATTAAGGATGCGCCGCATGTACAAGAAAATTTGTGGTACTCATTGGGATGAACAGAATTACATAAATGTGCGGAGTTGTCAACTCTAAATATGGCGACTGTTGAGAACCGGACAGAAGTGGCTGAATCTGAATGGAGAAAGTGAGGTTGCCTAGTTGCTAAACGAAGCAATTGGAGTCCTACCGGATCAGCAGAAGTTGGAAGACGAATGGATTGAGCCACTGCTTCTTTTAGTCTTGCGCAGCTCAATTGATGGCCTTCCGCATTTAGAGTCTCCGAAGAACGCGACCGAGTGACGGACAAACTGACTTTCCTTCTTCGCCTTCGCCTCCTTCCTCCACCAACCATTCAGCAACGCACAACCAGTTCTTGTCGCCTTCGCTTCGTCGTTCACAAATCACAATTCACAATAATATCCAATAGAAAGAGGTGCGACGGACGCGCATAACCAATAGAGCACGACTCAGCTATACGGCAGTTGAAATTGAAATTAGCCGGCCAAACGGAAATTTTTATAGTTCTTCTCTGCTTCTTGCTGCGATTTGTTTGTTTTTAATGAAATTAGCTAGATTTGGGAGGGTGCTAGTGCGTTTCGTAAAATTGGTCGCTTATTTTGAATTTACGCCAAATAAATGCCAAAACGAATGCCAACTTTGTTACCTAGGGTCTGTCCCACAATTATATTACCACCCCTCCCTTCCTCGTGTTCACATACTCCCAGTGCACCAGAGAAGCTGAAATTTGG
>VAHH01000116.1:0-59280 GCA_013357305.1 Radopholus similis
TTTTCCAATTATGACTGTGACGTGACTTTGGTGACATCGATTTCCCAAATGTCACTGTCACTGTCACTTTAGCAAAAAGTGATGTGACTCAAACACTGTACTCGCATAGTAGAAGTGGAGGGCTGGAGGGTAGAGTAGCAAAGAAAGAAAGATGACAATTTGTCCTTATAAATTATAATTATTATTTATTAAATACCTGCCTACTTTAACTTAGGTAAATACTCTTGTATCGGCAAAAAACGTTTTGCTCTTTAGACTACAGAAATCTGGATAAACCAAAACCATGGGTGTGCCAATGATCCAGGTGTTTTTGATTTTGGCTCGCCAAATGTCAAAACCAATAAGCGACAGAATAATGGGATTCGGTAGGAAGCATCCGTATGTTCGCAATCATATTTTAATTCCCATCGGAACAGGTAACTTTAATTTAAAAATTAAAATTTCTACTTAGAATCATATTATTAAGGAATAACAAATTTTTCTACACGGCTACGATTGAAGAACTTGGGTTTGACGAAACCAACCCAATCGGCAACTGTTAGCGAGGAAGTGGCGCTTGAACAGGTTAAATAGAATTGGGCCCCAACCGTAATTTTAAAGCCAAATGCAATTATAGGCGTCAGAGACGATCCAGCAGGCTGTAATCTTCTTTTACTCCGTTTCGCTTTACGCCTTATACAATTACTATTCGAAGAAAGGCGAAAAAGAAACTGCCACGCGAGAAGAAATTGTGGATCTCTTGGAAAAGGTCAAGAAGTTGGAGACGAACAAGTTGTGGATGGAAGAGCGGATATTGAGGTTGGAAGAACATCTGGCGAAAAAGGTTTGTGCACAATGTGAACTTTAATTGGTAGATAATATCCAACCAATTAGGGAGGCAGCAGCGGTTTGCTTAATTTTATGCCAAAAGTCGGAAAGCTGGAACTGTACCGACAACCGAGTGGCCAAACCGAAGAAGGGCCAAAATTGGTGCAGCAGAATAATAACGGAGAGGTGCCTAGAGCCGCGAAGCAAGGGAGAGAGGTGGCCAGTCAAATGCAGAACCAGCATCGGACCATTTCGAGGCAAGAAGCGATGGAGATACTGGCGGCATCGAACTCATCCGAATAGCGAATGACTCAGACTCAGGGTTCACATTTAACAAACATTGCTCAATCCTCAACTCTAATTTTTATTGTATACAGAAATGAATAAAAACAAATCCAGGAAATGTCTTTAATCACATCTTTAAAATAGAATTGAATGCGTGAAAGTATAGTCCGCAATTGATTTTGTATTTTTTGTTTCTGGCTGGAGAAGAACTCTGACTTCGGATATGCATAGTAAAAGGGTAAAAGGGAACAATGTGATAAGGATAAGTTATGGAGAAAATACATCATTGGTGGGCAAACTGGCGTGATATTCTTAGGGACGACTGAATGAATGGATAGGTGGATATGCATGTGTTTTGTGCTCTCTGTGAGATGTGACAATGTTCCTCGCGGTGGGTGTTCAGAAGTGCTCTGTGCCGAGCGCTCCCTCCTCGTATGCTTCTCCGTCCAGCGAGTACGAACGTGAGAGTTCCGCTGACTGGTCCGCCTTTCGCTTTCGTTTTTCCTTTTTGTGTGTTTCGATCAGGGAGGCGAGATCCTCAAATGTGGAGATGGATTGGATGGAGACGTTTGTGGAAGCGGTAGAAGTGGACGCTCGCGAGTCATCGTCAACCGAGTAGCTTGAGCGCTGCTTCTGGGCTGCCGTCAAAAGTCCATTGGTCTGGCGCTTCACAACCAGTTTGAGTGTGTCCTAAAAGTGTGAATAGGAAACAGGTAGATGATGCCCCCGACTGTCTCAAACCCACAATTGTGGTTGTCGGTGTAGTTTGTGCGTTGCTGTTCTTCTGGCTTGTTGTAGGCTCTCCAACCGTATAATTATGCTTCTCTTTGGTCGATTCATCTTCGATTTTCTTTTTTCGCCCTCGCTTTTTTGGCTCGGCATATAAGTTGGCCTAAAAGACAATTGTTTTGGGGTCTTTCCTGCCTTAGGCCACCTGATTGTCGAAGCGGATTTTGAGGTAGGCGTTCATTGTTTCCCGATGAGCGTTCTCCAGCAATTGGTTCTGTTGGGCCATCTGGGTGAGCTGTAATTGCATCTGGAAAAGAGGAACCGCGCCCTAGAGAGACGGTCGCACATTCTATCTCTTGCCTTGGCCATTTCAGCCTCCCGCTCCCGCTCAATCTGTTGACGTGCTTCCAAACTGAATCTGCACATTGTGCTGTACGATTCGGCCAGACAGTCCAACTGAAAGAAGCAAAATTAATTCTCCATTTACCTTCCCATTTGAAATTCACATCGTGCTTCCTCTGTTCATTTTCTCGTTCCAATCGGCTGCAAATCTCGCTAAAAGAACACACTTTCTCTCAAGCAGAGCATTCATCTTTTCATGTTTACCTCATTTTTGCCAAATTTGCTCGCATTTCCTCCACTGCTTTTTCGCTCTGTAAAAATTAAAAGCATTACTGTTCGAATTTAATTTTATTATTGGTTACCTCCGAGAGTTTGTCCTTGCACTTGCCTCTCTCGGCTTCTGATTGTTCGGCAGCCTCCTGTAGATGTCACACAAATTGATAAATTCGTTTTTCCCATTTATCACCTCCAGACTTGCAATTCTCTCCAAAAGTGTTTGCTCTCCCTGTTTCTGTCTCTCCACTTTCGCCTGCAGCTCGCTGATCTTCGATGAATGCGACTGAATCCGGCACATTAGCAATAAAACCGCACATCCCCATTCCATTTGTCACCTCATTTTGGGCCTTTTCCCGCCTTTCCGACTCCTCCAGCTGCTTAATGATTGACTTCAGTTTGGCGTTCAGAATGCATTTGTCCTCTAGTGCTGTCTTCGCCTGATGCAGTTCATTCTGCAGCATCTGGAACGGAACCGAACATAGTCTCAAATGGTTTGCTCATTCTTTACCTCGGTGTCTTTCGCATTTAGTGTCGCCAATTCCTTCTCACAGTCAAGTTCCTAAAAAACGCATTTTATCGGAACCCCAATGCCAAGTGAGCACCCACCTCCTTCAACGCATCCATCTCCGTCTTCATTTGTTGTGCCTTCTTTCTCAATTCCTCGCATTCCGCGGTAATTTTCCTAAAATAAGGGTTTTTGCTCATTTCCCGTTCAAACCCACGTTTCCGTTTGCAGACGCAAATTGCGTTCTTGCACCAGTTTTTCAAATGCTTCCAATGTGTACGCAGTCTGCGTCTGGGCACCTGCAAAAGGCGTGTTTAATACGTATATTGATCCCCTCCGTTTCGATTGTCCTCCACTCACTTCTCTTTTCTGTCGACTGCATTTTGCTCTTGGCCACCAGCTTCTCCAACTCCGCTTTCGTCGTTTTCAGCTGCGCATTCGCCTGGTCCAGTTGTTTCTGCAACTTCTTGTTGTCGTCCGCCTTGTTCACCAGGTGGCGCAGCCGATCGAACACTTCCCTGCGCTGTTGCTGCGTCTTCTCGTCGTCGCTTATCCACTGCGATTGGCCCTTGAGCAAAATACAAAAACAATAGAAATAGTGTGCACTGTGCTGTGTGTTTACCGCTTGCAGCATCCCGATCGGCGTCTGATGGAGCGGGACTGGAGTGGGCGGCACCGGCGGAGTGGGAGGAGCGCCGCCATTCAGTCGGGTCCACTGTTGCAGAAGCTGGTCCATGTTTTTGCCGACAAACCAGTTCGGATTATCCATTTGCTGCGATTGATTTCTGGTACAAAAAATGGGAATAGAACCACCAAAATCGATATGATCGGAAACGCCGAACAAAAAAACCGGCAAAAGGTTCCTCTGCTTATCGCTAGATTTGTAGTTCAAATTTCGAGCGATGCAAAATATGGAAACTGGCGATAAAGGATAGATGTGGAAAGGTAAAAAGGGACATCATCGAATCGTCAGTGGGTGTCGTCGTTGAATTGGTTTTAGCAATTCATTAAATTGGTAGGATGTGTTGTAAAAACTGCAAAGGCACTAAAGGGACTGTCGTTTGGCGTGTGATTATCAATCGATGGATTTGATTTATTTAGATGGATGCATATGCAAAATGCACATGGAATGGAAAAAGGGTTTGTTTGCACCTTTCAGCTGCATTTGGATACTAAATCAAAATTGACCAAACAATGGTGCTTTTTTCAGATTGTCTGAGGTTTGCCGACTTTGGGAGTCGCTGGCCAGACAAAGCAAAGGGAAATGGGCACACGTGAGGGGAGGAGGAAGACAGCAGCAGGTGGGACGCATTTTGTCTCCCCCCCCCCCCATTTTCTGCTTTTTTGTGGAATGCCGATTCCGCCGATGAGGTCCCTGCAAATCGAGAATCGAGAGCCCATCCATCGCGCAACCTCCTCCATCCAAGACACATTTCCATTCGCAGCCTCTGCTGGTTGTTGTCTCCTCCGCTGCGCTGTTGATGAATGGAGAGGGGAGAGAGTCAGTCAGTCAGCCAGTCCCCCTTTTTGCGCGCGTGGAATGGATCATCGATTTGTTCTCGATGCAATTGTGAGTGGTGAAATTGGAAATGTGTAAAATTAAATGATTCCCCTTTACTGTCTTTTTTCGAAATTAATTGGTCAAAACGATTACTGAAAATTGCCAAATCAAATGAGAATTGACGCTGACCCGGGGGATTAAAAGATTAATTAGGAGAGCCGAGAGAAAAAGGAAAAAGTACTACGCATATTGCATTTCATAGCGCCAAAACTAGAGAGATGTGTATTCCAAAGTGCAATGGCCTCGTGAGAACTGAGAACCTCCACTTATTTGGTTGAATTTTGCGCCAAGCAGCTTCGCGCAATTGAATGTTTTCGCGCTTTCGATGGCCACCACTACATATGTGTAGTGTGTACGTGTACATACATATGTACTCAGATAAATTGCCCTCTCCCTTGGCTACCTATTCTTGGCCGGCGGCTGGCGCTTTTGGGCGCTATTAAAATTGTATAACATTTCCCCTGCACACCTCTTTCTCCGCTATCGATTGGCGATGGACTGCGGGAGAGGGGAGGAGAAGCTTAAGGCAGGCTGTTGGCTGGCTGGGAAGGGATTCGGGGAGCAGCACAGCACCACTATAGCTGTAGTCAGCAGTCAGTGTTGTGTGCAAATGTTGAAAGGGACTGACTGACTGGTGTGTGGGGATGGGGAGACACACCACGACTTGACAACGCGAGCCGCGTTGTTGGTTGCCGATGTGGGCGGGGAGAGGGAATCGGCTGCTGGGCGTTTGGATTTGGAGTCTGCCCCCCTTTGGTGCGGGCACAAACCAAACGTAAAAAGACAGACGTGAATGTACGGGCGCGAAATTTGAGAAAATGAGCCTCAGACCCGGGACACGCAATTACCAATTGCGTGTCCAAGTGTCAAATGATTTACCAGCGGACTCCAACGGAAAACGCAAAATCATCGCACTTTGGAAATTGTTGGACCAGCAAAAGAAGGATGAAACTTGTGAAATGGGAGTCGAAAGCAGAGAAATGGAAAGTGAGGACTGGGGAATTGGGACGGACTCCTCGAAAAGGGCAGTGCGAGACAAGGATTTACATTTACATTTATAAAATACACATGTTTTGTCTGACACCAAACTAGAGCTGGAACTTTTAGAACAAGTAAACAGAACACGTTAATACCGGTAATAGATGATAGGTAGTACAAAAAGTTTTTCTTGACGCATAAACCATAAAGATTAAAGATAGGATATTTCATATTTTCCATTTTTAGATTCGGGCGAAAAAATAAATCAGCAATTGATTGAAACGACTGAGACACGGGACCGGTTTGAGCTGTGGTGCTGCTTTTTTGCGATGGCAGCGAAACAGACAGACAGAGACGACAGATGAGAGATCTACATGTTTGCTGTGAAAGCGGAAAATGTTGTGAGAAATGGCGAGGAATTACAGTTGACGTGACTGTTCAGTTTGGTTTTTGGTGATCATCTTTGCCGCTAAGAATTCGGAAACGAATCAATGCAATTGTTTACCAAATCAAAATCTCACTAACCTCTTGTGGAGAGAAAACAGAAAATGTAATGCCAACAAAAGCCGAGTTAAAAAGACTACAGCAGGCGCATTTGCCGCAATCAATGGTCTCCCTGTCGAGAGAAAGGGAGTAATACAAGTTGTCCAAAGGGCTGACGTAAGCAACGCTCAATAATGATAATGAGCCCAATCAAAAAAAGTGCCGCGCAGGGAATGGCAAGAGCGCAGTGTGAAGAATACAAATGGTGGTCCCCACTGCTGACGTAGGGCTTTATTGTGTGAAATGTGGAGTGTCCAATTAGTGGACAACCAATCATTTTGGTTGGGCGACGTTTTCGACCGGCGTCATCCTGGGCAGTTGCGATTTGTTGTCCGGAGGAGGCAGCCATTTGGAGGCCACACTCGGCTGCACCTTGGCTTTGGATGGTGCGTTGGCGGGTGCCTCGTTTGGGCAGCGCAGCACTGCGCACAGTTCCTTTCGCAGTGCCTTCCTGTGCTCACTGCTGCAATGGACATCAGAGGACATCACCATAGAGCGCACAACCGTCCCGTGCCTGATCAAATAGAGCACAGGCGTGTCCGCTGCTGCGCAAATGCACACAAAAGCTGCAACGATAGGATGACGAGCAGCGCCCTGAAGATGGGCTCTCGGGCAGAGAGCGCTTCAATGGGGTAAATCATCCATTTTGCGAATTTTGATTTGTGCGCACTTTGCCCCTGCACTCCTCTGCTGAGCTCCCACTTGAGTTTCGCCCACACAGCCACATAGCAGAGCACCGATGCCCATATCAGGGCCAGAGAGATCAAGTTGGCCAGCAGCGCATTGCTGCCGAATGCGTCCGAAGTTGTGCACAAGGAGGGTCTGTAAAAGAGGGAGAAATCAGTCCGTTTGATGGCGGATTTGGTGAACTTGTCGGAATTTGAGAGTCCATTCTGCAGAATCAAAAAGGCGGTCAACAGGGGATAGAGTGCGGCGAGCGAGCACAGCATAGCTAGATAGCGCTTCTCATCGCGGGAAGTGTACCTTTGAATTGAGCAATTATTGGATGTGACCAATGCCCAGATGGCCCACCACAGTGCCGCGAACACACTGAGCAGTCGGTCCAAGCTGATGGCCAAATTAAGTGCGAACAAAAAGTTGGCCATGGACTGGGGGATGAGTTGGACGAGGGCACAAGTGAGGGTGGAGGGAGGGGGCAAAGAGGGCAGGAACACCAGTGAGGCGGGGATGAACATCTTCAGGAAGCCGAATACACAGCAGAAGGAGTACAGAGCTATCAGCAGCGAGCAAGAATTGTGCAGGGACCTGTGCGAGGAAAAGGTCCACATGTGGGAGGGACTGATTTCGGCACTGACTTGTTTCTGGCGGTGGCCACTATCAGCCAAGTGTTCAGCAGCACTCCCACGGCGCTGATGGCCCCATTTGCGGCATAAGAGACACTTACCCCCGTTGAACTCCTCACTTCGAGCAGAGTGTCCTGCCCAGAAACAGCCATTCGGTCAAAGGGAAAATGAGGGAGGGATATGTAATATCTAATATAAATAGACTTGCAGACTAGGCATTCCACAATTTGTATTCGGACACAGAGACTGGGGGTTGTCACATGTCAGTTCAAATTTCGTATCCGTTTTTCGTGATTTCAGCGGTTTCAAGTGTACGAATGTGCAGTGAAATGTCGATTCGAAACGAAACCATGCCAATTCCAATCAGTCAAAATGGCACGAAATTGGCAGCGAAGCGGAGGTGAAGGACAATCTCAAGCAAGAAACAGCCCGTTGTGTGTTCATTGTTTTCGGAAACTGAAGCATTATTTTCTGTTCGTACAGAAGGGTATGGACAGAATCGGAAAACAATGCAAATCCAAATGAGGAATGAGTAACTCTCCTTGCCGTTTTCCTTTAGGCTTAGGCTTTAACTCGCTTCTGCATTGAGAGGCACTGATGAGGTGATGAGATGACCTGACGACACCTTCAAAACTTCAAATCCAGATCGAATTTCGGGTGTTCAGTTCGCACCTGATACCTAGTATACTTACTAGTTACTACTTACCTAGTAGGTATTTTTATTTTATTATTTATTTTGCTGGCGAAGTGCCTTCCAATTCCATGATGTTGCTGTTTGTGCCGCTCTCGCTCTCGTGTTTTTCGTTTTTCCCGTCCTCCATCGCTCCGCTGCGGATGCTGTTGTTGGGTTGTGAGTCGGTGCAAGCGGTCTTTGTATGTGCCCCACCGCCCAGTCTCTCGCTTTTTCACTTCTCTCCCCACTCCACCCCACTCGTTAATATTGACAACCGCGTGTCCCCTTCCCTTCTTCCCCTTCGCGTTCGCTCATCCTCCGCACGCTCTGAGTTTCCTTCATTTTGAATTTCGTCGCTATCACTCGTTTGGCCACTTTCAATATTATTCGGCAAAAACAAAAACAACATATTACAAAGCAATAAGGACTAGCAGAACACGAACGACATAAAATATTAGTTATCTTTCCTCCCCCTTCCCCCAAATGTTCATAGTTTAATCGTTTTATTAATGTTTAACCTGTCGCCCGCCCTTCCTTTCGCTGTTTTCGGTTTTCGCCACATTCATTCCTTCCCCGAGCAATTCCCACTTTCCCATATCGCCATTTTCCCTGTTTTTTGTTTGCCCCAATGCGGAAAAGAGTGCATAAACTCGAAAAATAGAGTTTGTTTTCATTCCGGTGCACAACAACTGAACTGAACCGCTGGCTGGAAAATGATCAGCGGCCATCAACCGCAGAATAATGGGTGAGTTGGCCATTTGCAAAAGTATTCTTGTCCGAGCATTATATTTCTGGGCAAAATCAATTCAAGTACAAATTAGTAACTGTCGGCCTTTCCCCAGGGACTTGCCACTGCCTTCTGCCGCATCTTCCTCCTCGCTTCTCCAGAACAACGACTTGAGTATTTTCCGCAACTCGCTGAAAGCGACCTCCATTCAGCCGACGGAAGAGGACATTCGCGCAAACTCGGGCATTGCACTGCCACATTCAGGTGGACAAAAAGACGCAGCAGAATCAATGCCCCTGTCCTATTCAGAGAGCACAACATATTGGTGTTTGGTCTACTACTACGAGCTGAACGAAAGGGTGAGTGGAAGGAGGGGAAGAAGGACTGTGTGCTGTGTAAAGTCTAATGTCTGGAGGAGATTCCGATCGCACTTCCTGCTCTCGTCATTGCTTTCTCACTCTGCAGGTGGGCGAAGTGTTCAAGGCGGAGTGGAGGCCGACTCCACAGCAGTCGGCATATCCACAGTGGGGATAACGCATATTTATTTGGCAACTACTTTGCAACTTGCAAGGCTGAACATCGACGGAGGGGTGTGCTCGTCGAGCGAGAACACGCGCTACTGTCTGGGTGAGAGAGAGGGAAGGGCATTAGTTGGTCACCAGCCAGTCCAATCCACGCGCCCAATCAGGTGTGATCGGCAACATCAACCGGAATCCCGTAGTGAGTAAGTGCCCGGCAGCACGGAAAATAACCAAGCCACAAACATATTTCAGCGTCAGTTCGGCGATCAATCGGTGCGCTTGTGGAAGGGGGTGGTATTTGCAGAATGGAACAATGGGATACGTTATTCAGGGAAGGGGCTGCGCCTGTTCCAGCGGGATGACAACATCTTCCTGGAATGCCTCAGCGAATCCGCTCTCTTCGTCCGTCAGTCCCTTTGGAATCAATCCACTCATCCAATGCCCATCCAGAATGCCCCTTGTTCGCGCGCAGAAGCGGAGATGAGTTGGCCACAGTGTACAAGCTGAAGAGTTCCAGTGGCACTTCCGAGTCGGGTCAGCAAAAGGGACGACTGCCTGTAATAGATGGAAGGGATTTCCCGGTTTTAGAACCCATTTGCCTGTTTGACGCAAAACTGTTTGGAGAACTGCTGCGCGAGGCGAAACCACACGGCTACAATGCACTCTACATGTTGCAGGCAGGGGGAAAGCGAGGGCTTGGCGATAAAATTGGTCCCCTTAAGATCTACTGTCTCTGCCGCATCAGTTTCGTCAAAGGTCTGCACGGGAACTAATGAATCATCCAAACATTTGGTGGACATTTTGCAGGCTGGGGCCAGCAGTATCGACGACAAACAATAAGTGAGTAGGGCCTTTGGGATCAAGCCAAGAATATGCTTCAGCATCGTGCCCAATGTGGATAGAGCTGCAGTTTCCACGGCCGTTGCAAATGCTCGACGAAGTGCTGATGCAGTGCGCCAGCGAAATAGGAATGGAGGAGGTGCACAGTTTCTCGTAGGAATGGAAAATGGATTATCCAATTGCAGCGCCGAATAAACAATTCATTTTTCCACCATTTCTCGGAAAATATTAAAGCAAATGTCAGAGCGTCACATAATAATAATTAATAAATAATAACTAATAAGTCTTTAAAATATATTTATTTTAGACTAACGACAAAAAGCGAATTAATCCACTCGCTTAGCGCTTACTTGCACTATTAAACGTTAGCTTCGGCGTTTTGACTCTCCCTTGTCAACGCCGCACTATCGCACTATGTATATGTTATATGTACATTCATTACTTCATTTGTATTTAATCATAGTTTTTATTTTTATCGTAATACCTTTGGCGATCCATACTGTTGAAGTTGAAGTGAAGAAGGGAGGTAAAAGGAAGTAAGGATAAAGCAACGACAATGAGCTATCGGATAAGATTAATTGTCCCCCAAAATGAGATGAATCCCCCCCAAATTCCCTTGCCCCCTTCACAATTTGGGGGGGGGGGGATTCATCTCATTTTGGGGGACAATTAATCCCCTCGCATGAGCTATGGTCTAGGTCTAGGGGTGCAGCAGATCCAATTGTCTAGTATGAGTATAGCTTATAGCAGTATCGAAATCAAATATCCACGTCACACTCACAGTTCTTCTGGCTGATTGATGAATTATCAAGAGTTGACAGTTAATTAGGGATAGGGATAGAGACTCCAATCCGACATCCTGCTGACGTACCAAGTTTAATTTTAATAGCCGTAGATACTTAACTGGGACCTTGAAATAATCACCAATTTTCAATTTTTTGCAGAGTTGAAACTTCCATCAATAGCTTTTAAATACCTATTAGTGCGCGTATAAAAGTATAAATGATGTCATCTCATCCGCATTACATGTGCCATTACCACCGAGTGAGGCCTGAGAATCTGATACAATCCATCACGTCGAGAAAAATTGTGCAGGAACAGCTTAACGCGAAAATTGATTCAATGCCCAAGTAAGATTTCATCAATCAAAAACGAACATATTCTCAATCTTTATTCAGGATTCAGCGACTTCATCCAATCACTTTGATTCAAGCGGTAGTTGAATTGGACTTTGGACGACAACTTGTATTGTGCCAATTTAGGTGACCAGCTCAAAGATCGCCCAGAAACGCGCAAAGAAGGCGAAGCAAGGTTCGGGCGGAGAAGACAGCAATGGATTCGCGAAAGTCAAAAGGACCGTCAAACAATTGGACTACTCGAAATTGGAAGCAAAGTCGGCGATCAAGCTCAAGGATATCATGGCTGTAAGTGGACTGATAGAAAACATTCTTCAGTGGCAAATTCAGGTGTTGCCCTCAAATTACGAGAAATCTTTCACTTACGGAGAGTTGACTGAACAGGTTCCTGTTCCAACGAAGAGACGCTATTCATTCGATGATATCCTCAAGATCGGTGCGCAAGTTGAAATGGCCAAAGCAGCGAAGAAGCAAAAGGCATAGATGGGAAGGACGGAATAGAGATTTGTTTGAGAGAGGCTGGCAATCAAGCTAATATATGTTTCAAGTTATCTTTCATTGTCTATTTCTTGTTCACTCGAAGATACACGTCTAAGAAATCACGTATAATTGATAATTTAACCATACTCTTGCGTCCAACTTGGGTGGTGATTGCGTATAAATAAAAAAGAGATTTTTAAGTGAAAATAGATATTGTTGTTATTTATTATTGTAGGATGATAATTAATAAACATACCTACACTTATCTATTTAGTATACATGTACACATTTGCCTAAACTGTTCTTTCAAGACAAGTGCCGAAAGTCCCAAAAGATGACTGCATCTGATTGTATCCGTGGACCCAAACGTAGACGAATGCCCATTGTACTAAGCGAAAGCCAAGTGGTGTCCATGTACGCCTTGGTTGAAGCCATGTTCCGAAACAGGCGAATTCGCGGAGGATACTTGGAGAAACACAAAGAATTCAAGCGCCGCATCTTTGGTTTTTTTGGAGGAACTAGTGATGAAGAAGATGAGGAAGAGGATGACGTGGTGCAGGAAGAGGAAGAGGTGGTACATCCCTGAGGATCTTGATATGTTTTGGAGCATTTATGCGGAAACACGAGTTCTGTAAACAATTCATTTTCCGAATTTTATTGCTCTAGAAGATTAAAGCAAACGCAAAGCGGCCAATCATGGGGAATAATGTGATAATGATTATTGATTAATGAATGAATGAGTGGATCGGTGTTCGGTTCAGTAGCCCATCGGATAGGTGTGCACTTCCCTGCGGTGGTCATTTGCTGCCAACAACTGTCCGTTCTCATCTCGCAGTATGGCCATCACCGAGGCGGACGGCAATGCGAATGCGTTGTCGTCGCTCATGTTGTGCCCTTTGACGCGCAGAGAGGTAACAAATGTCTGCAAGGGCTGACTGATTGGAACATTTGTGCTTGTTTGATTGGCTTGCCTCGGGGAAGCCCTTCTCATAGAAGGTGGCGAACGGAGTGAACTGGTTGTGCAGCCGGGGGGTGTCGATGGCCTGCTTAAGGGTGTGGTTGAAGGCCAGCACCTGCACCACCACTTGGGCCACCGAAGACGGGATCTTGGAGCCGCCGCTTGCTCCAGCCACAATGCGCACCTTGAACAGTGATGTTGTGGCTGTTCTGCTCAATCCCGTCCCACCCTTCTGGTGTCCTTCTGGTACCCGATCAGTGGGCTCATCGAGGACATCGGCCGCTTGCCCGGCTCGATGAAATTCGACGCGGCCGGCGCAAATCCGTAGAAGTTCGGCTTGTCCGGCTGACTGAAGTCGCCCATGTGGTCGTTCCAAACGATGCCCAGCTGCGGAGACCGGATCCCCGACCCAAATCTGCGCAACATTTGGATGCACAATTCGGCACTTCCGCTCTTACACATAGTTGATGGAGCTGGTCAGCGAGACTGCGTTTCCGTCCACGTCCACCACGACCACTTGCGAGGTGCCCTGGTCCGGATTTACCGTCTAAACCGCGAATTTGGCATTGACCAGTGGCCATTATTGATTGGTTTGGGTTGCCTCTTTTGTGTCGCTGAACTCCTCCAAAGTGGAGGCCCTCTCTCCGATCCTCTTGATGATTTCTTCGACAAACGCCGTTCCAGTCATGTTCTGGGCAAATGCTTCGGCCTCTTTGTTGAATTTGACATCTCCTTCAAAATAATACAAAGTATTTTCACATACTCCCTCAATTCTTGCCCAGTTTCGCTCTCAACGCGAACACATGTTTCTGGGCCTCGATCAGCCGATGCTGGAACCGGTCCGAGTCAAACGGAGTGGAAGAGGGGCTCCCGGGCGGATAGAACTCTGCAAAGGGGGGACTCTCGAATTGTTCTCGACCGTCCGCTGACTCAGCATGGTTGCCACAATGAGTTGGGTGAGCGCGAATCCGGAGGAGGGTTTTGCTCCGCACAGCACCAGCTTCGGATCCGCCTCGCTGGAGACCAGCAGCGGCTGGTCGTCCACCACACTTCTGTACGTGTGCAGGTCCTTTCGGGTGATGAGTCCGCCTGTGTTCCAGAATTCCATTAGACGCTGACTGGCCAGCGTCATTCCGACCATTGCTAGCGAACTCGTCCGCGATAAGGCGTGCCATTTCCCCGTTGGCGCTGTAGAAGAGCTGGATCGGATCGTGGCTGAGCGCCAGCCGTTTGATCGTGTCCGCCAGGACCGGATTGCGAATGATTTCGCCCTCGCGGAACAATTCCCCAGTCGCCGGGTTCACGAAAAGACTCCTTTTGGGAACACAGATGCATACCGACAAAAGACGGGCAGAAACTACCGCATTCCCGGGTGGGTCCCGTTCAGAATGTGCTCTCTGCGCCGGTCCAAGTTCAGTTCCATCAGTTTGGACGCGGGGTAGCCGTCCGTCAGCAGGTTGGCGGTCGGCATCAGCAGGTCCATCCAGGCCACCTTCCCGCTGCCGAAACGCTTGAACGCCGTCCAATGGCCGTGCAGCTCGCCGGGAACTGCCACCGATTTGTAGCCTTTGGGGCAACAAGGTGGAAAAGAATGCCCCGTTCGCCCATAACTACCGAACATTGCCTCCTCCGGGTCACTTTTGTAGGTGTCCCTGTTGGTACGGGATGGCGCCGTTTCTCGCGCATCGATGGTGGTGCACTTGCCATAGAAGCTGCGAGCAATCAGATGAATGAACTCACTCGGCTTTTTGCTCACCGCTGGTAGTAGGTCATCAGGAAACCGCCACCCAGGCCGCAAGAGTGCGCATTCAGTGCCCCCACGCAAACAGTCACTGCGATGGCCGCGTCCACCGCGTTGCCACCCTGCAGCAGCACTTTTCTGGAGCAGGTCATTTGGCCCCGGAACAGGTCCCCCCTCCACTCCTACCGCCCAATCTCGGAGCACAAGCCGTTTTCGCTGACCAGTGCCGCCCTGGAGAAGCGCGACTCGAACGAGTTCAGACTGGGCGCGGGCCATTTCGCTCTCACTGGATGCGTTGTGGAGGAGGTGAGAGGGGCGGCGGGGGAAGAAGAGGCGTAGGAGGCAGTTGTCGTTTGCTGAAAGCGAATTGCCATTGTTCGCAGCCAAATCGGGAGACTGAAACCGAGTGCAATTCGTACTGTCCCTTGTTGTAGAGGCTGTACAGCAGGAAGGCCACCAGAATGAGCAGAGCCACGATCACCACCAGGGCCGAGGCCAGCAGCCAGGGAAGGCCCCTGTTGAATCAAGGGATCCACTCAAGGCCATGATTCGGTCAACTGCGCTTTTGCGGTCAGTCCCACCCACTTCTTCCTTATCAGCATGTTGGTCGCCAGACTTCCGTGCGCTCCTGCCCCGTTGGAGACGTTGCTGCGGCCGGTGGTGGGCAGTTTGGTGGGCGAAGAGTTCACCGAGGTAGTGCCCGTGTACTCCTCTGTGGCCATCGGGGCCTCCGGGGCGTACATCTGGGGCGGGGAGGCGCTCTTCACTCCGTTGTTGTACTTGCGCGAGTGCTCAGAGCCGGAGCGGGGTCGGTCGTCGCGGAACGCTACCAGAGGGCTGGACTGGCCGAAGGTGTCCACCATCCGGTGGGCAGAGTTAAATATTTTGGCGCCAAAAAAGAAAAGAATGGCGGATAATGAGAAGTGGAGGGAGAGGACTTCCAGAACACACAACCCGAAAGAAAAATGGGCACGGGCGGAGGGACGGATGCGAAGCAATGGGAGGGATGTGGCCCTGACGACCAAGGGACCAAACGGCAGCGACAGGATGGCGCCCCTTTGTGCCCCCGAATGTGCGTTTGGCCGCCCCCGGCGAGGCCAATGGTCGTGTGTCGATCCAGTCCTAGTCCCATCCAATCCGTCGTCCCTCGGCGGGCTCACTCAATCTTCGTCCACCCAAACAACCCAATCGCGACCCAAAACACCGGCGGCGGGTGAACAGACGCCAGCACTGGGCGGCGGATGGGCACTGGGGGAATGGGGGACTGGCCATTTGGACGAGAAATGGGCACCGGGCAGATTGGGAGCAGAGGGCACCGCTGAGGGGAGGGACAGGGACAAGTTTTATGTCACCTCTGCCGCAGCCCCTGCTCTCGCGAGCGGAGGGAGTGCGCTGGTCCCGCGGAGAGAGACACGAATCTTTTCCGCCATCCATTTATTAACTCATCCCGAAAATGGCGGGCAATTTGGGAATTCGGAGACGATTACGCGGAAAAGCGAAAGTGTTGCGAAAAACAACAATCAAAGGGGAGAATTGGGCACCCATTGATTGGACGCATAATCGGCGGGATTTCCCCCACAAACTCCCGCTTTTATGGCCCAACCACAAAAGAGAGATCCCATGGCCATTCGGTGGCCGACCAACCAATGCTTATGTGTTGCTCTCTGGCGGATGGGAAGTTCAAAGGCGAAAATAGAGAGAGAGAGAGTCGGAAGGTCGGAAGGTCGGAGTGGGCCAAATGGCCTTTTATTTTGTTGTTCCCTTGCTCAGAACAGATGTTTTCGTTCCCATTAAGGGTTAAAGATAAAGAGTATGCACATCATTTGATAGATCCAATTTGCCAAATTGGAATGAATGGGAAGAAGTAGCACCAGTTTTTTGAAAGTATTTTAATGTTCGGGGAATTGATGCACTCTGCGCCTGCCGGTTGGCGACCGATTCCTCCCAAACCCTCAAATGGACTCGCGAACGCGATTTTCCGTGTCTCCGAGGCGAGAATGCGAGTCCATTAGGCGGCGGGGTTGGGCAGTCCCTGGACCGGAAGTAAGCGCCAACGGCTGGATTAGGCGGCGGCAATACTGCCGCGGGGGCTTATCGGAGGTTCGGCGGCGAAAGAAAGTTTAGCGTGAAAGGGAATGGTGGGAAACGGGGTGTTCTTAAAACGGGGTGTTCTTTCTTGTTCTGTTTCTGTCTCTGTTCTGCTTTGTTTATTCTTTATTTGCATTTTTTTCTTTTCACATTTCCAACCAATCCGCCAACAAGTGTTCACCCTTTTGGGCACCCAGAGAGTCAGTCTACCACGCCTTCGACTGTTCGTTGTTTGTTGCGCATTTTGTGACGAGAGGACCGAAACAATTACAACCCAAATGTGCGGCTAATTGCACAGAAACAAATAAATAATGCCACATCGGGGGCACCAAACAACACATTCAATTCAACTTTGTTCTTTTACTCGAGGGGCCAATTTGGCGGTCAATCGGCGGATGGACAGAGGAGGAAGGGGCTGTACTGAGGCGATCTGGCAAATTGAATTGCGACAATGCGATCATTCGACGGAGAAAGGGCGGGCGAGAGTGTCTGTCCCTGTGCCCCACTCGCCTCCTCCATCTCGCCAATTCCCGCAATTCGCCCAATACGAATTGCGAGCGGAGCGGAATATTTATTTGTTTGTCGGGGCATGTCCTTTCCCTTCGGCCCCGCCTATAAAAACAAACTGTGAGGACACCAAACAACAGCAGTTTTGTTGTTTATTCGTTTAGCCGCAACCGATCGAAAGAATGCTGCCTTTGCTCGGCGCCTTCGACGTGTACCGCGGCAACAGCACCGACACAATGCGCTCCAGCTACGAGCACAAGTAATAACTAATGCCTAAAAGGAATGCGCCAAACGAGTGTTCCCTTGTGCTCCAGAATCGCACTTCCGTTCGAGCGGATCGAGCCGGTGGCCATCACTCTGTTCCTGCAGCAGCACTGGCACCACTCCCTCACCCTGGGCATCCTCTACTATGCCACTGTGCCGTTTTGCATTTTCCGGCCATTTGGGGACTACTCCCGATTGACAGATTCGTCTGCTGGAGCGGACAATGCGCGACCGGAAGCCGTTCGATCTGCGCGGAGCACTGTTCCTCTGGAACGGGGCGCTGGCCGTGTTCAGCGTCTGCGGACTGGTCCGCTTCTCGGAGGTACCAACCAACCACTCGTAGCCCATCAGCGCAAACCACCACACTTGCCCAGGAGCCGCTGCACAACCTTCTCAGCCAGGGGTTCGCCTACACCGTGTGCCACACCGTGAACCCGGAAGGGCCGGCCGCCTTCTGGGCTCTCCTGTTCCTGCTGTCCAAGCTGGTGGAACTGGGCGACACGCTGTTCATTGTGCTGCGCAAGCGGAGGTGGGGAGCACTCGTGCCCTCCCCGGCCAAGGGTTCTACGCGTTCAGACTGATCTTCCTGCACTACTACCACCATGCCGCAGTGCTCGTCTACTCCGCGCACGTTGGCGCCGAGCACACGGGCGCCTCGACGCTGTTCATTCCGATGAACCTGCTGGCCCACTCCCTCATGTACTGCTACTACGCACTCACTTCGCTCGGCGTCAAAGTGCCTCGTCCGGTGGCCATGCTCGGCACCAGTGTGCAGACGGCACAAATGCTCTGCGGGGTGGCCATCACGGCATTTGTGTTCAAACTGAAGGTGGTCGACGCGACAAGGTGGGAACGCACAAATTGGGGTGGGCTAACACTGTGCATCTTGGTTTAGGTGTCAGCAGAGCATGGGCAATCTGTACTTGGCACTCACACTGTACGCCACTTTCGCCGTTCTGTTCGTCAAATTCTTCTGGGACGCCTATGTGAAGAAGGGGCAAAACCAGGCGAAAGAGGGGAAGAAGGCACAGTGAGAAGGACACTTTCGTTGTTTTACTAGTGATTTACATTTACACAACAATGTCGCCCACATTGAACAGACCATTCGTTCTCACCCCAGCAGCAGGGGCCCTCCTCTCCGCCTCTTGGCGCTTCCACCGCTCCACCTCCTCCGTCAGCCCCCCGACTGCCAACGGCACTCCGATCACATGCCCCAACAACAGGTGGCGGAGCCTTTGCCGGTGCAGAAGGCCGAGTCGTTTCCGGTGGTAGGAGGTCTCGATGCAGAAGGCGCCCCCGGACAGCAGACAGCCCACGGAGAACAGCATGAAAACGCCGAACATGGAGGCCAGATCTGGAGGGAACAGAGTGGACATCGGAGGATGGATTATTCCCTTCCGCCCTACCCAGGGACTTCAGTTCCAGTCGCTCTATTCCTGAGCGCGCATCAAAGGGCAACAGGGTCTGGCCGTAGTACCTTGTCGCTTGGTCCTGGCTGAACAAATACATTCAAACAGATCGGTCAACTGATCCCATAGACCCGTGACATTGGTCCTTTGAATAGTCGAACCGGTACCCGTACTTCATGTATTTGCGGTACGCCCTCCGGATGAAGTCCCTCTGCATGATGATGGCTCTGTTCTGCGGCCACAAGAAACTGAACGTTTTTTGGGCTTGACTCACAATTGCCGCCAGGTGCGGGTAGTTCTTGGCGAACACGAGGTGCGAGGGCATGGAGGGCAGTCCCTCGCTGATCAGGGCCAGGTTGCAGCGGTTGCGCACGAACACCTGAACAGCAGTTATGCCCTATTAACAATTAACACGAGTGTGAGTGTTTCACGGCGGTCATGCTGTTCTCCTGGATCGGCGAAATGTAGCCGCCCCTCTCCACCAGGCGGATGGCCTCCCAGATGGAGCTGGTCTCCACAATGTTGTCGCCGATCGCCGCCCTCAGCGACATCTCGTACGAGGTCTTGGCGTTGAGCAGGGTTTGGAAGTACCTCAAACACATACATATGTCTATAGTCTTCGCCCTCTCTCGCGGATTGTTCACCAGTTGGCCTTGTAGTTGGTCACGAACTGGTACTCCCTGTGCGCAACCATTTTGATCATCTCCGCCCCGTTGGCGAACGGATTCTGCTCCGGGGGTCTGAGCAGCGAGGACAGCAACAGCGTCTGGTACATGTCCATCAGGATGCGGCACTGCAGAATGGTGAACAGCAGAAGCGAGAAATTGCCCAGAATGGGAAGGCATTACATATAGGTAATTGGCAGTTTGGCGCAAGGGAGTAAGTACTAAGTAAGTACTACCGGCCATGGTGAGGAAGTCGAACCGGTCCGGCTGGTAGAGCTGAAAGCGCACTAGCTTCCAGACGAGCTAAACCGCCAATCTGACGCCGCCGCAGCCGCTTCCATTCATTTCATTATTCACCTCCAGTGAGCTGTAGTGACGCTGCCTGCGCATGATTTTGGACTCCAGCCTGGCCAGACAAATGCAGTAGGCCGTCTGCAGGGCCAGCATCACTCCCATCGCGGCCCAGGCTGAGGCACCGTACGGCGAGAACGCGTTCCACATTCGGGAGGAGAAGCCCGTGGAACGGGCACGCACCAGGTACAGCAGCTGGACACTGGTCACCGGGTACGAGAAGGCGAAGTGCTCGCCACGCTGCTCCGTGTACTGGAAGAACTCGCACGCCGTGTCCACGGTCCCGTTGCGGATCAGTCCGAACACGCCGTCCCAGGTCCCGTTCACCTGCGCCGAACATTTCTGCCCAAGATCAGCAGCCCCCACGTACATAGGTGCCCCAGTTGACTTGTCCCGCCTCGTGCCGCAGCTCCACCGGCTCAACCCTCATTTGCAAATAGTCCGCCAGATGGGCGATGATCTGGATGGGTGCATCCAAATCGGAATTCTGCGAATTTTGGGCCCACCTCCGCACACCAGCCGGGGAAAGGGCACTGGATGGAGGGCCGGTAGGTGGGGAACCTGCGGCAGTTGTCGAACACCGCTGGCGGATAGTGCGCGAACAGCACTCGAATGGTCTTGGGTCGGTCGAGGAGCATTTCCCAAAACAACAGGGGACCAATGGAAATGCAAGAAGCCCTTTTGGGCGAAACAGGCAATTTTATTCATTCCCTCTGCTCCCCCTTTATACCGGAAACGAGGTATCAAATGACGAATGGATTCTGCAATTTGAAATGCTCCCTTTGTTCTCCTCTTGCATTTCAGCATTTCAGTTTGAGCATTGCGATCACGTATTTCAACTCGGCCGCATCCCTCTCGCCCAGCGGGACCAGTTTCTGCAGCTCCCTGGTCTTCTTGCAACTGGCCCGATGCGTCAGTCCCGTGTCCAGCAGAATCTCCTGCAAATGCAATGGAATCCCGTGCAAACGGCTGGTTACTCTCAGTCCATTCGCCGCTTTCTGTGCCGCCCCGTCCTCGGATATGTTGGCCAGCCGCAGCCTCTGCAGCAGCGATTTGCGGATGTTTCGCTTCGCCTCCAGCACGGCCAGTGCCGTTTTCTGGAACATCGTCTTTAACCAATTATTAAGTGCCCCACTTTTTGTTCTGCCATTTGCATTCCGCCCAGGAATTTTAAGAAACTCTCCTCGAACTCTGCGCCCGTTTGCTGTGCCTCCAGCAGAGCCATGGCCTGTTCGCGCCGCTCCTCGTCCAGACTCAGCATCAGCCGCAGAAACGCGCTCACATAGTTGAGCAGAGGCTGCCCGGGCAACACACTCCCCAGTGCGTCCACTCGCGCCAGAAGGGCTCTGCCCGATTCCTCAAGAAGCAAACAGTGAAAATGTGCACTTGCTTGCCTTTTGAGGTGCGGGCAGTGTGTCAACGAAGTTCCTCATTTTGGCCATTTTGTCCGGCTCGTTCAGCGCCAGATTGTTGCTGATCGAGTTGAAGTGCCTCCGCTGACGGCCGTCCAGGGAGCCAATGAACACGACCACCTGGTCCAGGTAGTCGGGGGGAAATGCGTCCGCATCTTGTTCTTCGCAGCGCACGGAGTGGATCAAGAGCACGGCGGAAATGGCTGTGATGAGCATCTTCTTTACGATTTTTGAGAACGGGGGAATGAAATATAGGAATAGGGGTGATCTCTCGGCTGAGGGGAGTGCGCATTCGCATTGACCTGACCAGCAAAGGGCAAGTCAGCCGAAACAGGTTCACAGTTCACACCCTCCATGGCCAGACAGACAGAAATTGATTCAAATTGAACGGAGGAGAAAGAATGTTGTTTTCGCGATAGACATGGCGTCAATAATGTTCGCATTTGTACAGCTGTCGACGCATTTTTGGATCATCAGTCCCAGTTGAGAAGGCAATCCACCAGGGCGTAGGCGCAACAGGCCCGATTGGCGGTCACTCCCCGCTTCGCCCTTTTCTCTGTGGTTGCGCTGAACACGGGATGTTGCTCGCCATCACCGCACTAGTGCAGGGAGTCGGCAACTTTTGTGGTGGGACCTCTGGGCACCAAAATGGGATTTGGGTTTTCCCCCAAAGGATGTGCCCTGATGGCTCTAGCGGACAAATACATTTGCTCTGTGCGTCAGGGACGCTCCATTGTCGTGTTGATCGGATGCCTGTTGCTGCTGGCCACGTTTCTGGGAGCTGCCATCAATTTGCCGACTAATGCCCCATTGGGAAAGACGCTAGACGGGGGCATGGTCGAGTCGAGGCAAGGCCATCCACCTCTCAACAGCCTTACACTCGCTTTACACACTCCCAGCATTGCCATTGCGTTGCTCTGTGCCTTTACGCTCGGGATCGGGGTCGCTTGCACGCGAACACAGAACTACGCGTTCATGGTGGCCAACTACCCCGCAAAAAGTGCGCAGGCGTTCTCCATGTACCTATTCTGCGAGGCAAGCGGACAAAAGTCAAATCTTTGGAGCACCATATTGTTTTCAGCATTTGTCGACCTCGGTGGTGTTCTACTGCGCCAAGATGGGGGTAGGAACCATTTTGCCTTTCTTTAAACATTTTATATTCAGCGACTTTCTTCGCCGTTTCTCACACCGAAGGGATTGGTCTGGCCTGCGCCACACGTCGAAGTGATGAGGTCGTTGGCGTTTCCGAACTCGAGCACAGCCGCAGGAGATGGTGCCGAATTCTGCTCGATTGCACATCCCGACACTGCCGACCACATCCAGTGAGATTTTGCATTGAGAGACCGCAATTCATGTAATTTCCGTGTGTTTTAGCTTTTAGCCACTCAAATCACCAGCACGCGCTTGAGAATATTGTGAACAAGACAAACGTGAAAATGGGCGATGCCAACTAAAGTATTTTCCGGCTGCACACCCAGAGTGAGTTGCCCTGGAAATAGTCATTGAGAAATGTGTGAACATTTTTGATATTTAGGTCTGCCATTGGAGACGACACACTCGTCATCGGCTTCTCGGTGAACCATCCCTGGGGCGGTCTTGGAATGAATGGGGTCGCGAACGGAGGAGGCAAAATTAACACTTTATTTTTTATACTTAATTTAACACTTAAATGTCACTAACAATTCTTTATTAATAAAATTTTATGCAAATTCGAGATCCAACAAACAACCGTTTATTAATTATTATTTATTACCTCGGGTACTTCCAAGATTACTTAGCTATTTATATTCCCTCATCCAGTATCGTTTGTGGTGTGTTTGTTCGTCTTTTTCTTCCTTTCGGGTTTCGGGAACCGCCCCGTCTGCAAAATGCGTGTCGTATTCGTTATTTTACGCCGCTAATCCTCGCACCTGCCCATCCATCACTTTCTCGTCCATCGCTTATTAGGGTTGAACGATCAACCGGTTGACCAATGGGGAGAGTTGCCTTTCGCTTTTCCCGTTTTTATGGCATTGCCCCACTTCCTCTGCCGCCCTCACATCGTCATTCTATTATTACCTACCATGTTTTATGTGTTGTCAGGTGTCATGGTTAATTGCTATCGCCACTGCTTGTTGCCCGCATTGGCAACATTTTGGTGCGCCTTTGTCGCCGCAGCAGCGAAAAGGCCACTGCCGAAAGTGACCAACATCGAGTTGTCGACGGACGAGGGATTCAGGGTGAGTGGGCAATCCCATTGGATCTGCAACAATTGGTTCAATCTAAAGATTTACGAGCACTGGACGACGCAGGCATTCACCTCTCTGTTGTCGGCCTTTCTGCAAGCAAAGTACGTGAGCTTTATTTGGTAGTAAAATTCTGTGTTCTGCTCATGGCCAGATTGAACGCCAATCAGCTTGGCCGGGTGCCGGATGCTTTTACGGAATGCTATTTCCGCGCTCAGACAATCCCGCCAATGGCCAAATGCATCGCTCGGTTGCTGCGCAAAGAATTTGTGGCGGGAGTGGGGAAGCAAAAGAAGAAAATCAGAAAAAAGACGATAAATCGGCTGGAAATGTACGGAAAGAAAAGCCCAAATTGGGTTGGACAGCTGAGGGTGGACGGGAGTGGAGGAGAACTGAAGGCAGGAGCAAGGTTGTCGCTCACATCGGGCAAGTTCGCAAGTAAAATGGTCTTTATTGGTTGGTACTTCACGCACAGACCAAATTCAGGCAGCAGAATGTCTCGCTTGTTCAAATATGGCAATCGGAGGAGAAGCGGAAGAATGCGAGCAAAACGGGAACAGGCCCAACAGCAGTGGGCTGTCTCTGAGGCGACAGAGAGAAGCAGAACTTCGCGGCCGCACTACTCGCTGTTGGAGTCGCGGCGGACATCCGGACTGAGTCCCATCGGCGGTTTGGCACGGCTGCTGATGGCCGGGGTGCTGAGCGGAAAGAACAGGACGCAGGCCACGCCGTAACGTTGAGCGGGAACAATCTCTCAGAAATGGTTGAGAACACCCGCAGATGGCAGGAGTCGGTGGCCAAAATGCGCAAGCTGCAGAAGGTCAAGGACGGACTGAAGCGGGAGGAGCAGCGCTGGCACGACTTCATCTGGCGAAGAGTGGCGCACCGGAATGCCCAAAATGGTTGACCATTCCAGTTCATTCCAGACCGGCAGCGGGCGCAAACGGTTCCCCTCAAATTTGGAGACGGGAGTGGAGCGGCAGCTAGCAGCACTGGTGAAGCAGGGCATCCGGATCGGGATGCGGCTGGGCGGACAGAACGTGACCAGTGCAGAGCTGGACATCGGGTCGATTGACCAAAGCGGAGAGCGGAGGGACCAGAAGCTGGTCGACGTGCTGTCCCCGCGCTTTTTGAGTGTCGCAGAGAGAGACGTCAACGGAGGGGTGGGGGACGCTAAACAAGGATAACCTGCAGCACAGAACAACCCGCGTCTTCCAGTCGAACGTGTTCTCCCCGTCCCTGTTCAGTCTGCACAACAAGGGCACGGGCCTGGAGCGGGCGCTGAGTCTGCCCTCGCTGATGGAGGGCGGCCAATTCTCGGGGAGGGACCAGCAGGAGTGGATGGACCTGATCATGGAGGCATCCGGGGTGAACGAGCAGGTCGAGACTGTCAAGGTGGGCACATTGATGTTTGATTGGGCGATCGATGATAACAACCATTCGAGGAATTGCTGTCGAGCGACGATGCCCAACGGAAAGGGGATTTCGCGGGGAAGGTGCAGAGCCGCTACAAACGCGAATTCGACGGCCTCTACTTGACCAAGGAGAACGTAGGGCAAATGCCGTTCCCACTCCCCGTGGGACATGTCTCTTTCCCCAAAAGATAGGGGACATGTTCGGCCGCCATGAGGAGCGCAAAATCGGCACCTGGGAGTGGCTGGAGAGGAACATGACCAGACAACAGGTGGACGGACAACCGACCCATGCCCTCAAAGCATTCCCTTTGAGCTGGCCGAACTGAACGCCACCGGCTACACCCTCTTCGAGCGGGATCAGCTGCACTTCTTCTACGGCCCCCACTCGCCGTACAACGACTCGGAGGCACTGCGGCGGCTGTTGCCGGTGGTGCAGAACTGCTCCTCCGCCAACAACGTGAGGGAGGCACTCCTCCAGAGCACATCTTTAAACAACCCATACCGATTCTCAGCTGATTGAGTCCGAAATCCACCGAATGGCCGAAATGCGCTCGTTCAGCGTGCGCCAGAACGACATTGTGGTCAGTCCGTCAGCCGTTGTTGGATTCAGATCAGCCCCATTTCCGCGTGCAGCTGTCGCCCAGTCTGTTCCGTCCGGCCATCCTGAACCCACAGTACTCACTCCGCTGCCATTCATTCTCCCCTATTTGGGCCGTTCCAACTCCAGGCGTACCTCCCAACCGGTGATTCTGTCCCCGATCGTGTTTTCGCCCACCATCCTCTCTCCGACCATCATGGGGTGGGTCTCTGTCTCTCCCCATTTACTCCCCAGTTTCCCTTTCAGTCCGGCCATTCTGTCTCCGCGTGTGTTCTCCCCTCCGGTACATTTGGTTCCCATCAAATGACCCCCCCCCCATCGCCAGATCCTTTCTCCGCGCATCATGACCCCGCTGATCTTGTCGCCGTTCATCTTCTCCTCCATCATCCTGACCCCGATCATCATGCAGCCGTTCATCCTGTCGCCAGGTTGGTGCCATTTTGGGATGCAACAGAACACCACCCATTCCAGGATTGCTGAACGGAGTTGTGAGTAGCATTCACTTGTGCAGACCAAAGCCCTTTTCAACACATTTGTTCAGATTCTGAGCCCATTCGTCATGGTGAGTGGGAGGCGGACAAGTGGATAAGAGAGGCCTCAGAGCCTTCATTCCAAACCAACCAATGGGGCCCTGATGTCGCTGTTTGTTCAGAACCCGATGATCATGTCGTCGCAGGTGCTACACCCGTTCATCCTGTCGCCGCTGGTAATGACGCCCGGGATCCTGAACCCGGGTGCCCTGTCTCCGCTGGTGCTCTCCCCGTTCGTGATGAACCCGCAGGTGTTCTCCCCGAAGGCCATCTCCGGCCTCTTCCTCTCCCCGTACGCCCTGTCCCCCGTGTTCATGTCGCCCGTGTTCGCCTACCTGGTGGTCTTGTCCCCCAGTTTCTTGAGCTGACCTACCACCAGTTGGCATGCATATTTATTTATTTGTTTGAGAGTTCTATCATTTAGTGTGCAAATAAAATTTGGCAAAAAGAAACGGGAACAAAAAAGTTTGTGATGGATGAGACTGTAGGACTGTACATATAGCACAGGTCTAGAAACAACAAAACGACGATATCACATGGACAGATGTATTGGGGTGTGAGGAATGTGGGCGGAGGAAGAAGGTAATGAGTAATGAGATTGCAGCGAACAAATCACAAATTGCCGAAGAAATGGGGATAAAAAGTTCGGGTTCTAACTCGCATAGCAACAACAAATGGCCAGAGAACGATGGCGAAGAGTTGAAAACTGAAAACATTTGGTGGAAGCAATTTTTTGGGCACGCGTCGGATTTGTAGCCAAATGCGATTGGGCATCGGTCACGCCTTCTCGCGCTCTCGGAACGTCTGCTCCTCCACCTCGTCGCAACCTGGGGAGGAGGGTTGTGTTTTGTGTGGTGCACTGAGCACACTGTTCCATAAGGCCATAAGCTCATTTCTTTTTTGCGAAAATTCTTTCCCATCCCAAAACGGCAACAAATAAGTGGTGTCAACAGGGAGCCAAAAGCGGACGCGGAAGAGAGTTCCGATTCCGAAGTGCTCTGTGCCGACTTACAGAACGAGTCCAGGAACTGGGCGTCGCAGCCCTCTCCGGAGCAGCACTTGTCCACGATGCCCTTCGCCCTCTTCATGCGGGACAGGGCCCCGCTGCGGCCCTTCCACTGGTGCTTCTGCTGCCTGAACGCCTGCACCAGCTCCTTGAGCCAGGCAATCCGTTCGGCCCCAGTGCCTTCTGGAGCATAAAAATGGCGAGAATCAAACGGAACTGGCGGACCTTGTGCGTCCGCCTTCTGTTCGAGCAGCTGTGTGGCGAACATCCTCCACAGCATCTGCTGCTCCTCCTCGCCACTCCCGTCCGCAGAGCGCCTCTTCCGAGTGGACTCTGCGCCGTGCAGACAGGGGCCCCTCATGCCTGGGCATTCGAAATTGTCCCTGTCCCTGTCCCGGACCCACCTTCTTTGGTGCACACCCTGGCCAGCTCGTTCGTCAACACTTTGCCGCACATCCGCCGTCCACACGTGGGACGCACAAGCAGCAGCAGGGACACCACGACGAATGGCAGCAGTTCCCTGCTGTTCCAGGACGGAAACATTTGTTCGGCGGAATAAAGTTCGATTTTCTGAAAATGGGGTGAGATGCCGAACTCTGTTTGGGGGCACTGGTCGAGAGAGCGAATATACATTATACAATTGTTTGTTCTACCGAACTGTCCGAGTGCATACCTTCCGCAGCCTGTGTTTGTCCTACCCCCGTTTCCATGTCCCGCCCACCAATTAAATTCCGGTTTCCGAACAAAAAACGGCTCTTTCCCTTCCCAATGATTCAAACATTTGGTTCTGCTGCTGAACACGACAGGAATAGACCGCTAATTATTGCCTGTTCCCCAGTAATCCCCACTTTTACAGTCGCAACTTCCAATGGCCAACAACAATGCAGTCGTTTTTTGCAGCAAAAGGCAGGTGTACCGATGCGGATGAAGGAATGGAGCAATGGGTACGCGGTAATAATAGTATAATGCTGTGTCCACGTGCGCCACAAACTTGGCCATTGGCGACATTTAGAGTTTGCATTTTTGAGCCAATTCGAGCGCCCAACTTTGGAAGCGACGCCATTTGGGCATAATTTGGGGGAACACGGGGATGTGGTGGTGGAGCTGTCACCGCATTCTTTGGCTGGGGATTCCCTGCGCCTTTCCCGGTCGCTTCTTTCTCCTCCGTTAATGTGTTCTTCCCAATTAAAGTTCGGCCGCAAATCCCCATCTCTGGAGGCGGGCACACTTTTAGACTTTTTGGAGTCATTCCGGCGGTGGATTGGCCGCCGGAGGGGAAAGATCGCCAAATCTGTTTTCGACGGTTTGCACCGCGTTCCCGTGCCCAGACGGCCCAAAGGGCGGGCAGATGACGGAGGGAGGTACGACGGCACAGTAGGGACCGGGGACTGGGGAAGGGGAAGAGAGCAGCATTTAAATGGCAAAAACACAAAAGCACAACAGACCGGGAGGACAGGCGACAATTTGTGCGAAAAAGTGAGACAAAAATGCAACAACAATGTTGCCAGAAACAATATTTTTGTGTGCGAAGGGACTGTCGAAACTGGGAGGAAAAGTGTAGTCTTGAGTCTTGCACAACAACTGTCTGGTTTGGCATTTGCAAAAGCGAATGCGAAAATGTTGAGTGCGAACTCGGAAATGTTGGCGCTGGAACGGAACACTCTTTGGCCACTCAGCAAATTCGCGTCCACATTCCATGGGATAATCGCAATGGCGCCATTTGCACTGGCTTTTCAAGCGGCCGATGGACGAGACCTGCTGCTGCTGCTGGACAGGAGGAGGGAATTGCGCGGCGCAGCGCAGAGAGTGGCCAAGGCGCTCATTAAATATAATCTGGACGGAGGGCGGAGACTGCGACTCCAAAGTGGCGCGGCATTTCGGGAGGCACAATGGCGCGGCAGCGAGTGGAGCTGGCGCAGCAAAACACCGAAAAAGGTGCGCAGGAGGCACGCCCACGGGCCCCTCTGCCGAATCCATCTGCGGCTGGACCAGTTCTCCCTCCACCGGGGGTCACACAGACCCCTCCCAACTCCCAACCCACTCACTCGCTCATCACTCCTGCTGGACCACAATTCTGAGCGCCCGTCGTTTCGCAACGCCGGCCAAAGTGGGCGGTGAATAATGCGGGTGCGCACCTTGCGAAAGGCCCAAAACAACACCGAACAATGGCGATAATAAGTCACATCACTTGGAGTTTGGGGGAGAGAGGAGTTACGTACAATATGTATTTGTTATTCGGGAGGGGGCACTCACCAGCAGACGGACGAGTGGCGGTGCCATATGCCGTGTGCCCTCCTCTGCTGCTGCTGCCGGTGCACCAAGCGCCAATTGGCCCCCAATGACGGGTCACATGTGCTCTGGGTTGGTGTCTGGTCGTCTGGTGCGGTGCCCTCGTGGTGCGCGGAGGCGCCCTCCGCCTGCGCCTGTTGGCGCCAAATTGTTTACCCTGCCAAATGCCAATCGTTTTCCTTCCACTGCCTCCCTTCTCCAATCTGCCCAACCAAAATTAAAGTTCGGATCGGGTCAACCACCAGAGGCCTCCTCATTCCGCGCACTTTTGCGTTGTGCCTTTCGTTCGTTGCTCCATCGTCCAGTCCAGCAGTCCCCACGGTGTAGTTAGTTCCCATTCTCTCGCGTCCGCACTTGATTCCTCCGCCAAAGCGGCAATTTGCGCGATTATTTGTTGTTTTGTTCCACTCTTTGTTCGTCCCCAATTTGCTTCCCCCGAATGTGCCAAATCGGTCGCATGGTATTCGCCGCGGTGATGTGTTGGCGCGAAAGTGCCAATCTGTGGGGGTTGCGCATCCTCAGACTTTGCTCTCGTCTTCCCCAATTATTGGGCACTATTCGCTTCCCCTTCCTGTCCATGTGCTGCCGTTTCAGTCAGTTTCTGGCCTTTTGTCCCCCCCCCCTCTTCCCCCGTCTCTGACGTGTGCTCCCACTCAGTCTGTAAAATATTCTTGGCGCAATGGACAGACAAATAAATGCAGGGCAAGTGACACGAAATTTTTGGAGACTTTGGAAGAATGTTACGGACCAACCACCAAGAGCAAAAGGAAAGACAATTATTGCACGAATGGGCGACCAGACGGCTTACAAAAATGAATGGTTGGGTATTGGGTTGGGCGGAGAGGCAAAAGCGCAAAAATACCCATGAATCGGAAATGTGATTGTAAATTTGAAACTGAAGAACAAAAATATTACATAAATACTTTGAACGAGTACTTCTGCCAAAATAAACAATAAACTATTCCCATTCTTCTACTGGTTTTAGGGCGTTCCCAACTTCCATTTTTGACGTGTTATTCGCAACAATGAATACAGTTTTAGGGGAAAGATCGGCCGAGTTTCGTTTCGATTTTGTGTGTGCGGACGCCATTCACGTTTGGGCGGAGACCAAAGTTCGGCGGTTTCAACGCACACAATTTGGGCGTGTTTGGCGCTGCAACGGGCGGCCAAAACAATGGCAAGAGGGCACTCACCTAAACTTTTTCCCGGCTATTTTGCGCCAAAATAAGTTTGTGGCGGACGCTGCAATTATAATTTGATTGGAGGGACACGGGGTTGGCACGGAAACTGTGCCGGCGGAGTGCACGGAGGGAGCAGACGGAGGGGGGGGGGCACAAATGCGAAGAATTGGTGGTCAATGGTCAATCGGGGGAGGCGAAAAAAGCACTTTTCTGGAACTAAAGAACCAAATAGCAATTGTCCATAGTTCATTTGTTTATCGTCGCCAGTACCCACTGTTTTTAGCCTTCTTTATTTTTGGTCTCAACACATTTTGATTGGTGCAAATCAACAACTTGACAACATCGAAAAGGGGGACACCTCCACAAACAGAGAGGGGTGACGTCAGATGGGTTTCACAGTGCTTCGTTCGACTTATGCTTTGGAGCGGAAAAAGAAAGAATGAATGAATGGGTGGTGGCTAGACGGATGTTTAGGGGGAGGGACAGAAAAGCACTGGCAGGGTGGGTGGGGAACAATAATTAAGCCGAGGAGGACGTTACAATACATATATGAAGAATTTGATTTGTAATTATCACATTTGGCGAGGGTTTTGGGAATGGACAACAGACGGGGGAACAGAAGAACAGAGAATGTGTGGTGGATATGTTTGTGGCTCACATCTGCTGCCCCATGCGCATGGCCTCCAACTCGGAGGCGTTCAGCGCCAGTGGGAAGGCCCTGCGCCCCTCCAGCCCCACCCCCTCCATGGGCACCACCACCAGCTGCTCCGCGCCCTTGTCCATGCCCAGGTCGAACTGTTGTGCCCTCACCGGGTGAACTTCTGCGGAGGAAACAGTTCTCCCCAAATCCCCCGCCCTCTGGGCCAACCTCCTCCCATGTGTGCTCCCAGCTCCTCAATCACCAATTCGGAGTCCTCCCCAAAGTTGGCGTGCTCAAACGGGTTGTCCATGGCGTCGTCCAAATCGAGCGGCGGGAACATCTTTGGGGGCTGCTGGTCCCGGAAGTAGTCCGCGAAGAAGTCCCTCCCTGGCGATTGGCAATCTGCGCAACGCAATTGGGACCAGTTCCCAGCAAAGGGCGCCCACATTCCGCGCCGCCGTTCTCGATGCCGAAGTCGAACAGGTCCTCTTCCTCGATGCGCCGCTGCTCCTCCATCCGCTCCAGTTCGCGCGCCTTTCGCGCCTGCGCCATTGCGGCCGCCGCCCGGAACGAGGCGGCCGAGTCCGCCGGGGTGAAGCCGAGCATCTGCTGGCGCTCTTCCGCCACGTTGCCCTCCACGCACTGCGCATCCTGGGGCGCCACGAAGTCAATCAGTGTGCGGGAGGCGCCTGAATGCGCTGATCCGATAAAAGATTGACGAGCTGGTCACCCACCGAACATTGATCTGCCCCGTTTCGCGAGCTGGCCTTGCGCACTCAGCTCTTCCCCCGTCGGCCCTGGGTCGATTTGGCCGTTCTGCAGCTGCGCCTGCAGAACATCATTGCGTTGTGCCAATGCCAAATTGGTCGGTTTCTTTCACCTGGTGCGCCATCAGGGCCATCTGCTGCTGCTGGAAGTTGGCGCTGCCCATCATCCCGCCCATGCCCAGCTGGCCCTTGCCGTTAGGCGCCACGATCAGGCACACGGAGAGCAGTAGAACGGCGAGACAAGTGCCGGTCTGGGCACTGCGTTTGGTCGAGTTCCCGTAGGTTGTCTGAACGAACAGCCCCAATACAAGTGCAAACGGTAGTTGTGCCACCTGAATGTTGCGCAGCTGTGCCGCCAGCTGCTTGTTCTCGGCGGCCAGCATCTCGATCTGGCGCTTCAGCTCGGAGTTCTCGCGCGTGCAAGAGTCCACCCGCTCCTCCAGGGCCTCGATGTAGTCCTTCAAACGGCGGGAGTTCGGACTCTGCCCTGCCCCAGTCCATGTTCTACCTGCTTCCTCCTTCTGCTGGTCTGAGCCGACTTTTTGTTCCTGATTTTGCGCCGGATCCTCTTCAGTTCGCGTTCCTCCGTCTTCGTCAGCGGATAGAACTCGGGCAGCGTGATGGCCTCCTTCTTGCACAGTTTCCGCTCCTCCTCGCTGAGCAACAGTCGCGGGTACTTGCTCTGCGGGTGTTTTTTTGGCGCTTCAATGCCCGACCTGTCCTCCCCTCCGTCCATCAGCACTTGTTCTGAATGTGCCCGTTTATTATTCCGCTCACCCATCTCTAATAAATCCCACGGAATTGCATTGAACCGGCCGACACGGTGTTGACGCTCATTTTGCGCATCGCCAGTGTGCCGCCGTTTGCCATTCGGCGCGCATTCCCCGGCGCTCCCTTCGGACGGAAACTGTTCGTCCCACGCCGGCCTGGCAGCAGCGGGGGCTGACCTGCAATCGAAGGCAGGTAAACATTCATTCGTTTGCGGCCTTCCATTTTTTGTCCAAACCGTTTGTGGCGAGCATTGTGACCGGTTTGAATTTGATGGTCGACTTGGACTGTAGAGAGCCGCGCTTCTGCTGGAACGGGCCCCCGTGGCGTATGTCGATCGGCACCAGATATGTGGGCTTCGGACCGTCGAAGTGCTATATTTTTGGAATCAGATTGGGCCTCTGAATGGAGCCGAAACCTGGTACTCGATGAGTGCGCCCTCGCTGTCCACGTAGAACTCCTCCTTGACGGCGTTCTGGTACGCGCTGTTGGCCATGCTGCTGTTCGACAGGTGCGTAGTGCAGTCCGTTTCGGAGCCCGCGCTGTAGCTGGAACTGCTGCCGCTGCCCAATCGATTGCAATTGAATGGTCTCTGGCGGTGGTTTTGTGTCCAAATACCCATTGTTCTTGGCGCCCTCGATGGTGCTCTGGGTGCTGGACGAGAGTCCCGAGTCGGGGGAGCCGCAGTACGGGAGTTCGTAGTAGCAGTGGTCGTGCAGGGTGGGCGTCTGCTGCTGAACGGGAGAGGACTCTGCTTGCAAAGGTCCCAATTCAAACCACGATCTGCTCCTCCTCCACACGTCCGTACAGCTCGTCCAAGTCGAAGTTCAGCGGCGAAGAGGCGGCCGAGCCCAAGAAGCGGTCCAAGTCGTTGTCCGCCTGTCCCCAAACTCAGATTTCCGCCCCAATTGCACCCCCCGCTCACCAGCATTGCCAAACTGGGGTCCAGTCCGCCGGCGATCAGCGGGTCGCCGGACGCGACCTCGAAGAAGGCGTCGCTCTCAAAGTGTGCGGAATCCATTTGCGCTGGACACCAGGAAGAACCCGAAGGAAGGAAGGAATTATTGGGAAGTGGGCAGAATTGTGTCGGAACTCGGAAGGAATCGGATGACGTCCGACTGGAACAAACAAAAAATCCAAACTGCCTCTTTGGAGTGAGGGTCGCGCCTTCGACATTTGGCGGCTGATAGTGATAAGGGGAAGGGAGCGGGGCACTTTTTGTTGTTGGAGGAAGTGATTGACAGGTGCTCCCTCTGCACAGGGGAACAAATGGAGCACTTGGGAATAGTACCTATTTTGTCCAATTGCACCTCCAATAATAATGTTGGCGGGGCCGAATGAGCGCAACTTGTCCAGAGCAGCCAAACAGCCTATTTTTGAGCGCACTCCCCCATTGGCTGTGCGCGCAAATGTTGTTTGCTGATCACTTTCCGGACCATTTCCATCGGTCGGCGGGACCATTATGGAGTCGGGAGGTCAAGAATTGGGTGAGTCCGAGGGAATTTCGCTCGCTTTTTCGGGGACTTCGGTGGTCCCTTTTTGAGAGTGCGATTGCAGCAAATGCCGACTTTTTGTTTTGCTGCCCTTCCAATCGATTGGAGATCCGATCTCCGCTCTGCGCAATGCATCCACATCCACTGAGGTTTGAAGGAAGCACACCAAAGGGAAACCGGCTGAGTGGGCGCCGCCGAACTCATAATTTTATTGGTGCTTGCGGAGGAGTTGGGATCGAATGGGTGGATAATTCCCCTGTTCTGGAGATGGGGATATTGGCTTGCACAAGGGCTGGAAATGACCGTGGTCTGGGCCCATTGTGGGCTGCTAATATTTGCTTTTCCATCAATGTTAGCGCCAGACTGATGGGCATGTTTTGCCCAAATTATAAATGCTCTTTTATGTAAAGAAAATGCAAATGTTCGGAGGATGTGAGTATCCAGAAATGGCGCTCATTTTTGGGCGACAGAGTTTGGGGGCAGTTGGCATTGGCGCCAATTGACGGAGGGCAAAGCTGGCCAAACAAAGGCATTCGGCGGGACGACGACGAGAAAAATTGGGAGGGAAATCGAGAATACGGGGAGTGGCGGGAATGGGGAAAGTGCATCATGCATTATTATTGGGGGCATGAATGTGGATGGATGGGGTGGGCCAAATTTGGCAGCAAACAGAAGGCAGGCAACATGGTGGCTTAATGGCACTGGCGTCTGGGCCGTTGGCTTAGAAAATAGCCAAAGAGGTAGAGTGATAGAGTATTGGAGATCCGCTCTTGAGCAAAAAACCATTTGAGCAATGGAGAGTCGAAATGGGAGGAGAAATCGAGGCCAAGGACATCATGCGCGTACCAACCCCAAGGGAGGGACGGGCGCTGGCTAACTTTTACTGAATGGACAGAAAACAAACCGTTTTGAGCAGTTTTAGAAATCGGAGACCAGAAGGAAGGGTAGCAGAATTGATCAGAATTGGTCAACCGTCAACACCATCACTCGCCAAAAAGCGGGAAATGAGAGATGATTATTTGATTAGTAGTTAGTATTGTTTGGTGAATGCTGAACGGTCGGCTGTCGGACAAATTCGGGCAACAAAAGTGGAGAGAAACGAGGAGGGATTGAAATTAAAGTGCACCAAAGAGAGACAACCACCTACAGAATGGTTGCCAATTTTCAATGGATAATTGGGTGGGAGGAAGAGCCAGAGAAAAATTCCATTTTTTCGTTCATTGAGTGCGGTTGGGGTAGGTACTAGGTATGGCTGGTTTTTTATGATACGGTTTGAAAGAAAACACGTTGAACCGGCAGAAGCTGCTGGATTTGCAATTGCAAAAACAGAAATCCAAAAATGCAAATGCATTGGGTCCAATTGGGGATGGAAAATGTAAAAACGGATTATGGGAAGTGCACCCAATGTTTTTAGTGCTCTCATTGGGGTTTGGGTTCACGTTGTTGGGGGAACGGGAGGCGGCATTGGACTGACATGGCGAGAGCGCAACGGGGGCACAACACGCAGCAATGCTATTTACTATTTTGTATCGATCCGGCGGGCGGAGGAATGAATTGGAGTGAGAAGCGAGCGGAAAGATGACGCTGCACAACGCCGGCGTGGCGAATGCGAATGACGAAGGAAAGGAATGGGAGAGAGCACGAACACGACTCGGACGGATGGACGGCAGGCACAGCCTAGCCCTTGCCCACTGCTGCCCTCCGTCCGCTGTCTTCTCCGTGCTGGGGAAATCTCTCTGTCTGTCTCTGGCGTGGTGACTGGCGACCGCTTGCTTCTTCTCCATTCCCCATTCTGCTTAATCTTAATTGTGTGCAAGTGTGGATGTGGACCTGGAAACTGGACAAATTAAAATTACAATCTACAAATCTACATCTACAATGTAGATTTTAAAAATGGACAAAATGAACGGAGAGAAGAAAAAGCAAGAAAAAGGAAATAAAAATAACAAAATATGTACATTTAAAACGGGATTGCAGTGGAAGGTTTACATAAAAGATAAAAGACATAACTTTTGCTTAATCAAGTAGGGCCACCAGTTCAATTCAAGGTTGCCAAGTCAACGGTTAACATTTTGTTTGTCTGCGGTGTGTTCTCAGTTCTCACGTCCCTTTCTCGATTGTCGAAAACAAGTTGTCTGCGCGGAGTACAAAAAATTCGCGTAATTCAATCTTTCTTTAATCTCGACCTTCCCCTGCGTCCGCAGTTTTTTGTGCTCTCCTCGTAAACTGTGGGAGGTGGAGGATTTGCGAGACGAACTTGTTTAGTTGTTTTGCGCAAACTGCAATCGAACGGCGAACGAACTCATTCATCCAGTTGTGTAGTGGTTGTTCCCTTCGTTTGTCCCAATTCGCCCGTCCATTTCCCCCAAATTCCGCCGATTGCTCAAATCAATAGGCGCAAATGTGTTTTCGCATTTTTGAACTATTGTTTGGATGTGTTCCGCGCTCAGACGGAAATAAAAACGGACAAGCGCCTCCCTGTTTATGGTCGTACTCTGCAAACAGTCTCAGCGGCTCGAGAGTGTTGTTTTCCCGCCATTTAGTTGCCAACGTGCGGAATGCCCTCCTACCGAGTTCAGCCCAAAACCAGCGACGACTCCATCGAGATGGGCCAGGTGCACGGGCAGCACAAGGAGGAGGACGAGTACGACCCCGGACTGTTCAACGAGGACCTGAGGCCGCTGCGGGAACAGACCTGGACCACGTACAACATATTCGCAGTCTGGATGTCCGGTTGGCCACCCGTGTACGGACTTATTTGGGCCCCATTGCCCTGAAGACGTGCACAGTGTGGCCGGCTACCTGACCGCGGGCAGTCTGTTCTCGTTGCGATTGGCCAGCTGGCAGGCGAGGGAGTACCCCCAAAGGACCAAACCACCCCTTGCGCAGGTGCTGCTGGCCCTTCTGGTCGGCATCCTGATCGTGCAGTTCTGCTGCAACCTGGTGGCCAAACCCAGCCAAGTCCCCCATCCACACATCCTCCACCCCATTCCCACTGCTTTCCCTCCCCCAGGTCACCGGAGTCCCCTATCCGGTCATCAACCGTGCCATATTCGGCGTCCGCGGTGCAAACATCCCGGCCCTGTTCCGCGGCTCCATCGCCATCGCCTGGTACGGCGTGCAGACCTATCTGGCCTCGAAGGCCCTGGTGCTGGTCCTGCTCAAGTTCTTTCCCTCCCTGAACGCCATCAACAGTCTGGAGGTGAGAACAGCAACACAGCACTGTGTGCAGTCTCCCCTTCCTCCCTCCCTCCTTCCCTCAGAGCCATGGCTTCGTTGGTCTTTCGCTGCTCGGCTGGATCTCGTTCGGCCTCCTCTGGGCCGCGCAGGCCGCCGTCTTCTGGAAGGGCATGGACGCCATCAAGCGCTTCATCGACTGGGCTGGGCCCGCGGTGTACGTGGTCATGCTGGCGCTGGCCGTGTACCTGGTGGCCAAGGCGGGCATCGGCAATCTGAGCGTGAATCTGAGTGCCGGTTGGGCGTTAGGCCGCATTCGCGTCTGCCAACGGTCCATTGAGGCGACCCCCTCACCCCGGGCGAGTCCATCCCGGTGATGTTCTCCGCCGTCGCTCTTGTCGTCTCCTACTTCTCCGGGCCGATGCTGAACTTTGGCGACTTTTCCCGCTACGCCAAGTCATGGAAAACAGTCAAACTGGGCAACCTGTTGGGTGAGTTGCGCACCCCAAATCCCAAACCTCACACCAATCGGTTTGACAGGCCTGCCGGTCAACTTCCTGTTCTTTTCCGTGCTCACCGTGCTCACCACCTCGGCCACCCCGGCCGTGTTCGGCCAGCTGGTCATCGACCCCATCGAGGTGATGGACCGCATCGGCACCCCGGTCGCCGTCATCCTGGGCGGCCTCACCTTCGTGGTGGCCACCGTCGGCATCAACATCGTGGCCAACTTCACTTCGCCTGCCTTCGACTTCTCCAACCTGGCGCCGCAGTACATCTCGTGGCGTGCGGGTGGCATGATCACGGCCATCGGCTCGGTGCTGCTCACCCCCTGGAACTGGTCTGTGCCATCGTTCCACTGCCCCAACCCCTCCCAAAGGTACAACAACCCGACCGCAATCCACTACACACTCGGGGTGCTCGGCGCCCTGATCGGACCGCTGCACGGCATTCTGATCGCCGGATACTACTTGGTGGGGCCCCGAACGCCAAACTCAGCCCAGAATGTGCGATTCAGGCGAGCAAACAGAGGGTCTGGGTGGCCGACCTGTACAGCAGCCACCCGTTGGGCCGCTACTGGTTCTGGCGCGGCTTCAACCCGAATGCCGTGCTGGCCACCGCAGTCTCCGGCTCACTGGCCATCGCATCGGTGCCCCCTCTGTTCCGCTCCCCCGGAGCCATTCCCCCAGGTGGTGCTGCCCAAACTGCTCTCCGGACCCGGTCTGCCCATCCTGTGGATGGCCGACTACAGCTGGTTCATCGGCTGCCTCCTCGGGTTCTCGGCCTTCTTTGCGCTGGAGCGGTGCAATCCCAGAATCCGACTGCAGGGCGATCTGGACGCGGCCACGGACGGACACAACAGCGACGGGGATTGCCTCCCTCGAGTGTTTTGCTGTAACAAGTGATGCGGAGAATGAATTGAGGATTGTGTACAAATCTGTCCATATCTTGATGTGCAAGTGAATTAAGAATCAGGTACATATTTCTTGGAGCAAATATTTCGATTGTTCCGCATCGTTCCCATTCCATTGACACCATTTGCCGACAACTAAATGACAATGTTGTGCGCTCACATCAATCGATCGATGAAAGCATTCGCACTGATAATAACCGCAAACGGGAACTGAACTGAGCGTCACTCCCTCCAGTCACTCAAATACCTATAATTGTTGCTCCCCCAAATGGATGGCCCAAAAACAATTCTGGTCGCACTCGGCAACCCACTGCTGGGTGAGGGAGGGGGACCTTGACCAATGGTGACCGATCAACTTGAATACTCCCCCAGATATGGTGGTTCCCGTCGAGGACAGGTCCCTCCTGGACAGGTTCGGATTGCCAGAGAACGGGGCTGTGCTGGTCCGAGAAGGCAATGCGGGGCGTCTGATGCCGATGTGAGCGGTGGCCACTGACTGGTAGTGTTCCCAATCGATAGCGTTCAGTTTCGACGAGCTGTCCCGACTGCCCGCCGGCCAGGAGCACCTCCCGGGGGGCTCAACCCTGAACACAGTGCGCGTCTTCCAATGGATGCTGACTGCGCTCACAACCGACAACAACAAGGCAGGCAAAGTGTTTTACTGATGTCTGATGTGTGATTGGCTCTAGCAACCCCTTCGTGCCGCATTCTTCGGTGCCGTTGGCCTGGACCCGGTGGCGGAGATGCTGGCCGCCAAACTGGCGCAGGAGGGCGTGGACGTGCGCCTGCAGCGGATCCAGGGCCAAGAGACGGGCAAATGCGCCACTCTGGTGCACGGCCACAACAGGTCCATGTGCTCCTCCCTGGGCGCGGCGGAACACTTCAGCGCCGCCCACCTGGAGCTGCCCCAGCATCGGGCGCTGATCGAGAGTGCCGAGTACTTCTACGTCGGGGTGTCACTCAAATGGCCAACGACTCGCATCTGACGCCCAGTTCAGGGCTTTTTCCTGAGCGTCAGTGTGCCTTCGGTGATGCGGTTGGCACGGCACGCGGCCGAACGGGGCAAACTGTTCGCGTTCAACCTGAGCTCCACCTACATCCCGGTTGACTTCAAGGAGGCGCTGAACGCCGTCCTCCCGTTCGTGGACTTCCTCTTCGGAAACGACGACGAGGCATTGGTCTACGCGGAGGCGAATGGCCTCGATGTGGGGGGAGATGTGCGGCAAATAGCCCTGAAACTGGCGCAGATGGACAGAGCAGACAGAATGGGTGGGCCCTCCCGGTCCGGTGGAGACGGGAACCGCGTGGTGCTGATCACCCGGGGCGAGCGTCCGCTGATTGTGGCGCAGCGGAACGGACTGGTCCGCGAAGTGCCCGCACCCGCACTCCCGCACGACCGGATCGTGGACACCGACGGGGCCGGGGACGCCTTCTGCGGCGGATTCCTCGCCGCTCTGGCGTGCGCCCGCCCTCTGGACGAGTGCATCCGGTGCGCACTGTTCGCCGCCGCCACAATCGTCCAGCATCGCGGGTGCACTTTTCCCCCGGAGTGCGCCTACACTCCACAGCCGCAATGAATTTGCATCTGCGGAATAAACATTTTTTGGTTCGGCCAACTGGTTGCCTGTGATTTGGGCCGCCAAAACCCAAAACCGTTCCCTCGGCAAAACTGCGCATTCTGTTCAAACACCCGAAACTCCATTGGCTGGAAATGGGGGAATTTCATAAACAGAATGGGCATTTCACGAGACCGGCAGAAGGTGGGAAAACAAAAACCCTGCCCAAAATTGCCAAAGCAGATGCCTAAACCTTGTTTGGGTGGGTCCCACCTGTCCGAAATGTGAATATAAGCTGGACACTCCATCGCCATTCCCTAATTCCCATTCCCACACATTCCAAAAAAAACAAAAAATGCGCTTTTGCCACTTTTTCCTCTTCGCCTTGTTGTTCCTGCTCTCCGCTCCTGGCGAGGGAATGCGTCTGCGCCGTGATGCGGCAGAGGCTGTTGACCAGGAGCAGTCCCAAGAGGCGGTTATTCCCGCGCCACCTCCACCGCCGAACGCAAATCCGGGGGGTAAAAGGGGGCCAAAACAGGGCTCTGGCCATCGATCCTGATTCCAGCCAGTGGTCTGGAGATGCGTTGAGCAACTGGGCGCAGAAAAAGGTGGAACAACCGGGTGAGGGCAGAGACAGACGATGTGTAAATATAGTAAATACATGGACCACTCTCTCTATTCTCTAACATTAGTGCTGTTCGTTTCCAAATTTCCATTGCGAGTTCAAGTTCTCGAAGTACACGTTCGTCTGGTCCCTCTGGTTGGGGGTGGGGTCCACCTTGTTCGAGCGGCTCCTGTTCCTGACCAGGAAGTACTGGTACACGACCAGGGTGAGGATGGCGTGCACAAACAGCAGCTGAACGGAGTTGGATGGGTGTGGACGAGTTCCCCATCAACTCACCAGGATGAATGCCTCGTAAGTGCGCACAAAGACGATCAGGTTGGATTCGTCACGCTGGGAGCGGATGTAGCTGGAGCCGAGGTTGAAGGCGGCGAAGAAGAGTGTGTAGGAGAAGTCCAGCGGGAAGATGATGCGCTCAAAGATTAATCAATTGATGACCAGGACTGATCAAATGATGAAGTATTTGATTTAGGACCATGGTCAGCAGGTTCTCGTTGGCCTGGTAGTTCCTGCTCAGCGAGTAGTTCGCCACAGTGCTGGAACTGTTCAGAATTCTGTGAGCAATGAGCAGCACTTGTGTCCCTCCCCGCACTCCACCTGTTACTCTTCAGTCGCCTGTTGAGCCAAATCAGCGAGTAGTCGACAACGGAGATGCAGACGACGAGCAGCAGGAAGAAGTAGTGCACGTAGATAAGGGCCTGTGCGTTGAACTTGCTGGTCAGGGTGAAGTAGACCATCGGGTTCCCGAACGTGTCCACGTCGACTGCAGTGCTCTGGTACACGTACACGCAGAAGCCCAGTGTGGAGCACACAACGATGAGCACAATAGCCACTCCGAACTTGACGCCCTCGCTCTCGTAGTTGCGAATGAACACAGTGGCCCGGACCCGTTCGATGGTGATGGCGAAGTGGAGCATTGGGAAGGCGATGATGTACGCGTAGAAGGGCATCCGGAGGGCGTAGACCAGCCACACCGGGGTCAGACAGTCGCAGGGCGAGGAACGGGACAGGGCCAGGTACTGAAGGGCAAGGGGTTGTGGATTGGGGGCGGAAACGAATTGAGACAAAGTTGCGAAGGGCGATCACGATGAAGGTCCAGAAGAAGATGGCGTAGAAGCTCAGCACGAACGACAGAATGATCTGCTCGGGTGGAATGGGGATTAGAGAAAAGAGAGAGCCTTTTGTGTTTACCACGAGGTTGGTGTGCAGATTGACCGGATGCTTCCTGCAGTAGGCGACGATGCGCAGCAGCAGTCCGGAGATGACCAGTCCCAGCACCACTTGCACTCCCCGAACGGCGTTGTAGCCCAGGTCGGTGACGGAGGCCTCGGCGGCAAGACAGTCCTTCTCGGCGGAAGTCATGTGTTCGAATGAATGTGGCAAAGGTAGAGAGAGGCCTATTGAAGTGAGGAACAAGTGGACCTCAGCAACTGGTGGGAGTGGGGGAACATTCCGCCAAGAGTCTCTCAATGGGCGGGTGGGAGTCTCTGATTCATCTGGTGGCCAGTGTAAAGGCAATTTGTTCGAAGCGGCACAAACTAATAAAATGTTTGTCCCGTGCAATTTGGATGTAAGATGTATTGCGTGCGAACCATAGTTTGTGAAATGCATTCACAACTCTTGCCATTTCCCCGAAATTTGAATGGAAAAGAGGAAAGGAGTGAACCGTTTAGTGAACGGGAATGAACCAAAGGTGTATGGGCGACTGAAAAAAATAACATCACGCAACTATCAAACAAATCCACAAAAGCCCAATTGGTACCAATACCAACTGCTAATATTAGACACCGAAACCACGCAACAGGTTGGAAATTGTTCCACCCATAAATAGCACTGCTTTTGCGCCCTAAAAAGGTAAGTGAAAAGGCCACAGACTTGCTGACTTATTTTGGATGGATAGATGGATTTAGACGCTGCCCAACTGATGTTGGAGTGCAATTGCTGGTGGTGTCGTCAACAGTCGACTAAACAGGGGCACCCGATGTGAAATGACGATGGCAACAAGCGCAAGCATTTGATGCCAGGAGATGATTGCCTGTTGCCACTCGTAAGTCGCTTCCCGCGAAATGGCCAACAATTACTGCATTTATGTCGATACAGGGGGGAAATTAATAAAAGGGAGCGAGAACCATTTATTTATTTCTCCATTTGTGTGAGCAAAACAATGTGCCTCTCGGTCAGGGATTCTCTCCTCTGTCCCACTGTGCGTGCAGATTGCGGAAGTAGGTGTTCACCTGCACTGTGCGAATCGCCGCAATCCCCTTTGTTTTGGCCTCAGTCGCCGCCTTCTGCTTGGCCTTTACGCGTTCGCCCAGGAAATACTGGTAGACCAGCAGCGTCAGAATGGCGTGCAAAAAGAGCACCTATAAATTGGTAAGTCTATGCGGAATTTCGATCGATCGCCCACGAGGCTGATGGCGTCGTAAATTCGCTTGTAGGCCAACTCCCCCAGTGAGGACTTCTCGGCACGAATGTAGCCGGAGAGCACGATGAAGATGCTGAAGGCGACTGTGTAGGAGAAGTCCAGGGGAAAGATGACGCGCATCGTCAGCAGGTTCTCGATGGCCTGGTAGTTCCTGCTCAGCGAGTAGTTCTCCACAGTGCTGGAACTTAATCTGCTTAATCTCGCGGTTCTCTCCCCCGCCCCCTCCCCTCACATGTCCACTTTTATCCTCCGGTTCAGCCGGATGAGCACGTAGTCGACGATCGAAATGCAGAACGCGAGCAGCAGGAAGGGAAAGTGCGCGTAGAAGATGGCGTCTGAGTTGTAGTGGCTGGACAGCATCACGTAGGCCATCGGCCGCTGGAAGGCGGAGTCTACGATTGAACTGCGGTAGATGTAGTAGCACAGAGAGACGGTCACCAAAAACTGCTTTTGGGAGGGACAGTCTATTATTGTGATTGACAGACTCCTTCCCGACTGACAGATGCGCCGACACAGACGACGCCGAATGTCCTTCCCTCTTGCTCGTAGTTCTTCACAAACACCGTGGCCCTCATCCGCTCCGCCGTGGTGGCGAAGTAGAACAGCGGGGAGGCGATGATGTACGCGTAGAAGGGCATCCGGAGGGCGTAGACCAGCCAGACCGGGGTCAGACAGTCGCAGGGCGAGGAACGGGACAGGGCCAGGTACTGAAGGGCAAGGGGTTGTGGGTTCTGGATGAGGGGAGGAAATATTAAATGCCAATTGACTGACAAAGCTGCGGACGCTGGTGGCCATCCAGGCCCAGACAAGGAGCGCAGTCACCCCAAATATGGCCGCCAGAATGGCAACCAGGTTCGGGTGCAGAGTGACTCTGTGCCGTTTGTAGTAGTGGACCACCTTCAGCTGCAGGCCGCTCACCGCCAGCCCGAGGGCCAGTTGTGCCGCGCGCACAATGTTGTAGCCCAAATCGGTGGTCACGGCCTGTGCAGCCAGACAGTCCGCCTCCACCACAGTGGCATTGGCGTCCATCGCTAATAATCTGGAACTGGGCAAGACACTTTTAGAGTTCAGAAAAAGAAAAGAGTAGAGGCACAGACATGGAATTTGGTCATTGTTTTCATCTCCCGGGACATATACTATAGGTAATAACTCAATTGTGTTTTTACGCGGTGCCCAAAAAGGAAATTAATTCCGTTGTTAATTTTAGGCAGGAAATGCCCTAAGCGGGGTGACGAAGGGAATCGATTGTTTGGTGCTCGGTTGAGTTTGGGATTGTCGGGCACTTCAGCAGCAGGCGGGGAATGTATGCGAAAATGCGCCGATTCCCAAGAGATGTCGTGTTCTCCCACAGCGGCACTTACTTTTGGTACAACTTGGTGCACTGTGAAATGTGAAATGTGGGCGAACGGCAGCTGACGGAATGCGCGAATTGAGAAATGCGCCAAAAAATGAAAGGGCGTTCTGGTGGAAGCGAATACCTAGTCAACAATTAGGGGCTAAAATAAATTTGCCAATTAGGAATTGACGATCGGCTTAATGGGAACGAAGATTTGATTTCGACTCAAACGCCAGACTACAAAAGCATTCCAAGGCCTGTTTATGCAGAAACGCGGGTCCATTTTGGGGCGAACAAGATTTTACCTAAATGCCAAAGGAAATTGGGGTCCAAGATCCGAACATTGACTGAAACTGAGACAACTGGCGGCCACCTTTTCTCACTCGGATATGGAAATGTTGTATTAGTTCCTTGTAAAACTCGTGTATGGGTCTAGGTTAGCCCAAATTCAAGAATTTGTACTTGTCGATTCCCACACGACATTCGCTCTGCGGAAAGTGGTCATCGGCGGCGAGTAGAGTTTGTTTTATCCGCTATAAAGTGTTGTTGCAATGGCAGTTGACTGAACAGAAACATTGAGTGGGAAAGTGAGCATTAGCGGGAATATAATAATTTGGGGAGGGCAGTTTGTTGGGGTACAATTACATGTAACACATGCACAACACGGTGGAGTTCTTTGACACATAATCATGTAATGTTCATCTCATTCTCCCGTCTCATCAGTGGTGTCCCGCTCCGGCAATTGCCCCCATTCCTCCTCCGCCCCCGTGGAACTCGGCCGCGTGGCTCTGGCTGAACGTGTGCTGCCGGTCGCCCACCTGCTCGTGCTCCTCGTAGGTCGTCTCCCCGCCCACCACCTCCTCCTCGGTGCGCGTCACCTCAGTGGTCACCCTCCGCTCGATCTCCTCCCGAATGGTGTACTCGCTGCTGGCCAGGGAGCCCATGTCCTGCACATGGGGGAGGGGACTCTCCGGAACTGCCCCAGAGTTGTGGTGCACCTCGTCCAGCTTGGCCCTGGGGATGGTCAGCGCCCGTCCGTACAGCGACTCGTCGCTGGCACTGCCGTCCGCCCAGGCGGCCCTCTGCTTCTTGAACCAGCGCAGTCTGGACAGCAGGTACAGGCAGCAGCTGAACATTTGAGGAATGGGAGGTGTGTGAGTGTGGAGTGTTGCCATAGTGTGAGCAGGAGGAAGAGCAGCGCCAGGATCAGGAACAAGATAAACGGGATTGTGGAGCTGCCCAGATCCGCCAGTGCCGCCGCAATGCCGCACGCTCTGCCCGGCAGACTGGGGTTCTCGTCAGTGTAGTTGGCCAGGCAACTGGACTCAAATGGGGACTCAGAGCCCTTTCTCCCTGCCAATCGATACTCACGCGCAAGTGTAGCCCACCCGGAGGTCGATGCAGACGGCCGCGTCCGAACAGTTGTGCAGTCCCAGCAGACACTCGTTGACGTCCACCGCGAACAGACAGAACTGGTCCTGCAGGTAGCCGGCACTGACGCGCACCGCGTCGGACACATTGTCCCGCAGGTCCACGTAGCCGGGTTTGCAGTGGCAGAAGGCCTGGCGGAAAATGGGCCCGTTCCCCTCCAGCAGTTCGGGGCCCACTTGGTGCTCCTGGTTGACGCAGGTGCTGTTCACGGGGCAGAAGTTCACGTCGCTGCAGTAGTCCGTGGTGCACACACTGCCCGGGATCTGGCCCTTGGGCGAGGCGTCCGAAAAGCCGGGCAGGCATTCGCACCGGTAGAGGTACTCCTGCGGAGCATGTCACTCCCTCCACCCGTGTGATTCCCCTCCCACCAGGTCTATGCAACGCGCGTTCGCGGAGCACTCGTTCAGCGTCTTGTTCTCGCACTCGTTGATGCCCCTGGTCGGCACGCAGTCGTGCCCCGGGTTCGCGGCCAGCATGTCCCTGAAGCCCTGGGCGCACTCGCATCGGTACGAGTTTGGGCCGGTCTCTACGCAGAGTCCCTTCGGGTGGCAGTCGTTCTGCAGATGGCAACAAAATTAGTGCATAGTGTGTGCTTGTGTTGCCTTGAAGCAGGGGCTGAACGGGTTCGGCTGGTACGGGTTCAGGTAGAGTCCGCTCTGGCCCACTTGCTGGTTGTTCCGGTCGATTATCCACCGCACCAGCGTGTTGTACGCGTCCTGCGGCTTCGGCACCACGCCCACCCGATAGAAGTAGGTCGCGTTGAAAATCACGCCTTTTCGGGCAGAACATGTGTGTATGGTAACATTCTTCCCCCACTTGATGGCCCCTACCGTGCTCCCAAGTGCCGTTCAGCGTCGAAGGACACACAATATCGTTCACCTCGTTGGCCACGAAGGCATTCCGCATCGGCGTCTGAACGTAGCTCTGGCGCACTCCGCTCTGGAACGAATCCACGTATTGCCTGAACCACATCATCAATCATTCCATTTGGCTGTTCCTCCCCCAGGCGCCCACTTGTAGACGCTGTCCAGCGGGTTGGCGAACGAGTCGTTGCACTCCAACGTGTACTGGTTCTTGCGGATCACCCACAGCGGGAAGGTCCACGACTCCACCTGCGCAAAACAGTCCTTTCCCCCGCTCCCCCTGTGCCCACAATTCTGCAGATGTCGTCTGTACCCGCCCGCTTCTGGCCCGGCGGACAGGCGCAGAACTCGCCGTTGACGCAGACTTCGCCCAGCTCCGGCCGGCACACCAGCCCTCCGCACAGGTCCTTGGGCGGAGGACACGGCGACAGCAGCTCGTTGTCGGCGGCCACGTTCAGCTTGCCGCCCCCGATTGCGCCATTCGTTTTGTGCAGTGATTCCTCCAAGTGACACTTGGCAAGGGACGACAGTGGATGCCCACCATGAGTTGGTTCCACAGGTCGCACACGTCCACCGGCGTTCCGGTGGGGCGAGTGCCCACCGTGAAGTTGACCAGAAGGCCGTCCGTCCACGATCTGCGCGAATGAGTGCGCAATTGCGTGTGTTTGGGGGCCTCACTGGTTCACGGTCTTCGGGTGCGTGATGTAGTTCACGTCGGTGAGTATGTAGCGCTGGGCGTACGTAGTGGTGCTGACCGCCCTGCCCAGGTCCTGGGCGAACGTGTCCGCGAACTGCACGTAGCCGGCACTGCTGCTGGTGCCGTACTCGGCACTGCTGAACACCAACGGCCTGTTGGCGGCACTGATCACGCGGAACGTGAGCGGGGTCAGCTCCAGCGCCTCGCACTTGTCCGTGGGCCTCGCCCGTCCGAAGCCCGGTTTGCACAGGCACTGGGTGCCCCCGACACACACCTGAACCGCCGCAATGGGTCAGCCAACACTCACTCTCTCCCGTCCTCACCTCTCCCAGCGCCTCGTCGCAATCCGAGTCTCCGCAGGTGGGGATCCGGGTCTCGTTGGCCACGTGGGTGGGCGGCTCCTGCTCCGCGAACTCGAGGCACACCCGTCCCGGCAACTTGTGCTGGCCCAGGTCGTCGTAGAATCCCTCCTTGCCTGGACAAAAACGTTCATTCACTTCCCCAGTGCCCTTGCTGGCTTCGCACATTTGCACGTGTACCCCTCGGTCAGGTCAACGCAGATGGCGTTCGACTTGTCGCAGTCGTAGTCCTTGGGGCTGGCGCACTCGTTGAACAGACACACTCGGCCCGGCCTCTCCCGGGGGCCCTCGTCCACAAAAGGGGGAATGCACTCGCAAGTCTGGCGACGAAATCAAAATGAGACGGCCATCGAATGCCCCCGTTTTCCCCACATATCCGTCCTGCTGGTCAATGCACTTCGCGTGGCGACTGCAGTCATTCATCGTGGCGAAGTTGCACTCGTTGATTACTGGAATGGGGGAATATGAATGTGAAGTGTATGTACACTTTGGAAAAACGAAAAAGGGAAGAGATGAAGTAAAGGTGGAGTGAAGTGTGGTAGGAACGTAGGAAGCAGAGTGAGTGGAACTGAAGAGAAGGAGGAGGAGATGAACGAGAAGAAGCTCCTTCATCCGCCTCATCATTCCCTCCTCCCTTCTCCCCTGGTCCCCAATATCCATCCATCCATTATTACTCACTCTGGGAGCACACAGTGCCCGGCTGCGCGGGGTTTTCGTCCCTGAAGCCGGGGCGGCACGCGCACTGGTAGCCCTCCTCCTTGTCGGTGCACTCCGCGTACCGGCTGCAGTTGTTCTCCGCCGGGTTCAGGCACTCGTTCTTCAGGGGCCTGCAGCTCCGGCCTGGCTTCCCCGGCGGAGACTGGTCCACGGAGTTGGGCGGACACACGCACGTGTAGCCCTCCGCCAGGTCCTTGCAGACGGCGATCGAGTCGCAGTCGTTCAGGGACCGGTCCAGACACTCGTTCTTCTGCAACAGCCCGCGGATGCACTCCCTCCCCTTCTGTGCCCACCATTTCCTGGCAGTCCCTGCCCGGCTTGCGCTCCCGGTCCACACTCTTGTCCAAGTAGCCGTCCCTGCACCGGCACGTGAAGCCCTCCGGGAACTGGTTGGTCTCCTGGCAGATGGCCTCCGGATGGCAGTCGATCCGGTCCCTGTCCAGGCAGATGGGCTGCTTCGGCACACACACTCGGCCCGGCTGGCCCTGGATGCGAAGAAGGGGTCAGGACCGGTCGGTCTATTCTGCCCACCGGCGGAGACTTGTCCTCGTACTCGGGCACACATTCGCAAGTGTAGGACAGGGCTCCCGTGGGACGGCATCGTGCATAGGGGTGGCAGTTGTGGGTGCCTTCCTGGCATGGATTTCCTGCAAATGCCAAAGTTTGGCGATTTTTGTTGTTGTCCAACTTTGTTCCTGGATCTTCTGGCAGTTGCGGCCCGGATTGCGGAGTTCGTCGGCGTCCTTGAAGCCGGGCTTGCAGATGCACTTGTACGAGTCGGCGGTGTCGTAGCAGATGGCGTCCGGGGAGCACGTATGCGTGCCGTCCAGACATTCGTTGCGCAGCGGCCGACAGTCAATGCCCGACTCGTGCTGCGGGTTCGGCGAGAAGTCCACGAATCCCGGTTTGCAGCGGCACACGTAACTGCAACCCCACAACAGTACGTTTTGCACCCCCAAACGATTCAATTTGCCTTTCTGGGGTGTCGTAACAGATTGCGTTCGGCGAGCAGTGATGAGTGCCGTCCGCGCACTCGTTCTGCTGCGCAACGCAGACTCGTCCCGCCTTGCGCACCTGATCAATCAGTTCACTTCTAAAACGCCCAGAATGCGCGCCACCGCATCGAGGCTGCTGTCCAGGAAGCCCGGGCTGCACATGCAGATGTAGCCCTCGTCCGTGTCGATGCAACGCCCGGCCGGCGGACGCGCGCAGTCGTTGTCCCTCGGGTTCTCGCACTCGTTCCGCACTGAACAGCGGCAACTATTTATGTGGGTGGTGCGCACTCAACCCTCGCTTACGGCAAATGCCCGTCACCGGGTGCCTGTTCTCGCCAGCCACACACTGGCACGTGAAGTCGGGTGCCTGGGAGCTGAGGTAGCGGTGCAGTTGGTGCCCTCAAATGGGCGATAAGAACACCCGAAATATATTTAATTCGGTCATTCCCCACTTGTCTCGTAGGTCTCATCCTTCTCCGTCGGGGGATGCTGCTGTTGCTGCTGCCCTTTGGGCGCCGGGAGGCAGCGCTCCCTTTTGCGCAGATCGCACGAATTCGGGTCGGCCGGGTCGCAAGCGCCTGGCACAAGACAGTGTCCTGAACAACTGGACATTGGATGAGCTGTTTGGCCTGTGTTTGGGTTTGACTGCCTGCTCGTGCGTTGAGCACCTTCCCGGGCGGACAGGCCGGCGCCGGGGGGAGTGGCGCCTGCGTGGAGATGCACACTCCTGTGCGAGAGTCGCGCACGTAGTTGCTCGAGCAGACGCACCGGAAATTGCCCAGAGGGGTGCGACGACAGACCTGCGGCGGAAAGGGACCAAATATCGTAAATAAATGTCCCCGAAAGGGCACCTCCGGGTAGGGACAACTGGTCGCCACTTCCGGGTTGCACAGGTCGCCGCCGCACACCTTGGTCTTGGGGTGCGGCGGGAATTCGGCCGGACACTGGCAGACGGGACTGCAAATGGCGCGAATGAACAATGAACTCTTGCCGGGGCAAGTCCCACCCTCCGCTGGCGAGCACACAGATCTGTCCGAGCGCCCTGTCGCAGCCGGTCTGCGAGTCCGGGTTGCATCCGCCTATGGCGGAGTGCGGCATGTGCGGGGGCGCGGGACAGGCCAGCTTTTGGATGAGCGAGCGCAGCCGCATGTCCAGGTCCTTGAAGCCCTCCACGAAGAACCACCTGGAAGGGAGCTGGACACAATCTCCGATTGTTCCATTGCGCACCTGTTCGGGGAGCCGGCGATGTTCTCCAGCTCGGCAGTGGACACGTGGTCGGTCACCCCGATGGCGAACATGGTCACCTGGTGGCTCCTGGCCGCATTCGACGGCTGCGTCACGTTGTCTGCAAGAACGGAGTCACCCCTCACCCCTCACTCCTCGCCTCCATCCACTCTCTGCCCACCTTGACTTCGCCCGTCTGTGATCACCACCGCCACGCGGTTGGCGCCCTCGGAGAGGGGGCGTACTCCCCTCCGCTCGGAGAAGCCCTCCGACACCATGTGCTGGATGGCCGCTCCCGTCCTTCATCGCCCAACCAATTGTGTTTCTGGACACTCTCGACTCTCGACCCCCACCTGGTCAGTCCGGTCAAGTACTCCGTCTGGTCGACGGCCGCGAGCAGGGACCTCTTGTCGGCGTACTGGTTCATGTTGAACTCATGGCGGATCTGGTCCGAGTACTGGATGAGGCCGACCTGGAAGAGAGATCATCCTCTCCTTCATTCATTCCCCCGTTTGGGCGCACCCTGGTGTTGTCGAGGCCGATGTCGAACAGCTCGATGAAGTTCTTGATGAAGCGGAGCACCTCGTTGCGGAAGGCCTGGGACCCGATCGAGCCGGACCCGTCGATCAGGAAGATCAGGTCCGTGCGCTGCTTCGGACAGCTGGTTTGCACTGAACCACAAAACCATACAGCATTGGGTCGGGAGACAGACACATTCACATCCGTGGACTCCCGCCCTATCGAAACGGGTCAAAATTGGGAGTTTGTCACAAGGTCACAACCCATTTCGGAAAGTTTGGTAAATTTGAGACTTTAAACATTGACAAGATTACTTGAGATTTTTGTCAAGAGATTGGTTATTTCGAGAACTGCGGCATTTCGACCAACTGTCCCCGTTTTTATAATCGAGACCATCTGCTTCCCCCTACTGACCTGTGCAGACTCTGCCCGGCGGCAGGTGGGCGTTGGAGGAGACGTCCACGTAGCCGGCGAAGCACTGGCAGCTGTAGCCCTGGGGCGTGTCGATGCAGTCCGCGTTGTCGTCGCACGTGTGCAGGGCGCGCTCTGCACACTCGTTGCTCGCTCAAATTGCACCGGCAATTACTTACATATTTAGGGCCGATATTTTTTTATGCAAATATGAAGTTACACACTAAATAGATAGTCAATATACAAAATAAAAGAGTTAGGTAAATAAAATACTTTTTTGCGGAAAAAAGAATATTTCCCATTATTTCACTTATGCTTTGCTTTGGCATCCGTGTCTATCTTCCCTTTTTTCAAGGTAAATTCCATTAGTATTTGCATTTTACATATTTTTTTTTAATAATGCGTTCGCTTAAAAACCTATTTCAAATTTAGGCGCATTTCGGCGGATTTTTGCACGATTTTGTGTGATTCACTTGGATTCCAAAATTCCAATGACATCAACCATTCCCACAAAAACAGTTCATTTGTCATTTGCCCTTCTCCCAATGTCCAAATTTCGTTCTTACACTGCGCGAGATGACTCATTTTGTTATTTCGTCTGATTTAAAGTATTCCCCCGCCTTCTCTATTCCACGCCCAGCAGAGTTGTGTAAAACAATTCGACCGATAATTTTTGGTTCGAACGGAAACTGTTGGACCAGAATGGGTGGGAAAGACTCCGAAAATTGCGAAAAGCAATGTGACAAATTTGATGCCCTTTTGTATTTAAAACATCCACATTGTCTCTTCCTTTTGCCTATCGATTGGGGTCTCTGATTCGATTTGCCCAAACTGGATGTGCTGTAAACGGATTATGGGATAATGGCCCTGCTGCCGCTGGATTCCACCTCCCACGTTTAATTGGATCGGAGCAAAAGCAAATGATTGGATTAGCGGCGCATTCATTGTCCGGCGCCCGTTGGAGCGCAAAAAGGGGGCCACTCCGTTCAGGAACTCACAATTGACGCATTTCCGTCCCGGGCCCAGTCCGAAGGCGGAGGACACGTCTGTGAAGCCCTCTGCGCAGGTGCACTCGTAGCCGTCCCTGTTGTCCACGCACTTGGCGTGTGGCGAACAGTCGTGTCGGTCGGCACACTCGTTGGCCACTGGGCGGAATGGATTTGAGTTCGAGAGACAATTATTGGGAACTGGTGGATTCGCTCACGCTCTTTGCACTCCCTCCCAGGGGTGACCGGGTCCACGTCGAAGAAGCCCGGCTTGCACTGGCACGAGTAGGAGCCGAGAACGTTGATGCAGTTCGCGTTCTTGTCGCACTCCGGGTCCACCTTAACCGCCGGAATGCATGGGCTGTTCCACCCCTTTGGGCACCTGACACGCGGCAATCATCTGGCAGCGTCCGTCCACCAGAGCCGATCCCTCCGCGCATTGGCACGCGGAGTGGCCGCCGGCCTGCTGTCGGCACACTTGCCCTGCCGGACACGAGTTCGGGCGGTTCGGGTCGCACTGGTCCTGTTGCGCCGGCGGGTTGGGCCGCACCTCCGGCTTGTTGCACACTCTGCCCGGGTACTTGCCCACGTTGGCGGAGGCGTCCACAAAGCCGGGATGGCACACGCATGTGTAGCTGTGAATGGGCAATGGCTGGTGGGTGGATGTGCACCCGTCTGGGCGGCGCACCTCTCCTTGGCGTCAATGCACGCCGCGTTCTCGGAGCAGTCGTTCTTGTCGGGGTCCTCGCACTCGTTGACGGTCACCACGCACTTGCGGCCCGGCAGCTGCCCAAACGACTCCGATATGTCCGTGAAGCCGGGGCGGCAGCGGCACTCGTAGCCGGTGCTGGTGTCCACGCAAGCAGCATTCGGGTCGCAGTCCACGCCTGGGAACCGTTGAAAGGGGGTTATGTGATTCCGGTCCGGAACCGTAGGTCTGCGGGGCGCCGCACTCGTTCTGCTGCTTCTTGCACACCGTGCCCTGTCGCGCGTTTGGGGGAGATGCGTCCGCGTAGCTCGGCTTGCAGCGGCACATGTAGCCCTAATCGGAGTTTGAATTCCAATTAATCGACTAAGTTCGCCCAAACTGCGGTTGTACCTCCGCCTGGTCGATGCAGTTCGCCTCTGGGGGGCACTCGTGCAGCTTGGGGTTGGCGCACTCGTTGATGACCAGACAGCGGCCGTCCGGGAGGCGGCCGTAGCCCGCGGGACAGGCGCACTTGTAGGCGCCGCCCAGGAACAGGCACACCTCGTGCTTCTGCTGACTGCAACTCAATGGGTCGTTCACGTCGCACTCAGGTTGGTACGCTAAATTGCACACGCCGGACTCAAAGTGCGCCAGAAATCCCACTTTCTTTTTCCGCCAGCACACTGCCGAGAGTGCACAGACAGAGGAGAAGCACAATGGGCAATGGTGGTGGCCTGGCCAGGGGAAGTGGACGCCGCGCAATGTGCAGCGCCATTCTGTCAAAAAATGCAATAATTTGGCTTTGGCATGTGAGGCTCAATTTCAACATTTCAACGTGTCCGAGGGTCGTGTCATTGCCCTCAGCGCATTAATTAAGTTTGCGCGCAAATACACCGTTCGACAGTCGCGCGAATTGCGGCTCAGAGATGGGCGGGGAATGTGTTCTTGTTCTGGCTGTGGCCTGCTGCTCCCCTTGGCTTCGCCCCTGCGCAGAATACGGGTTTGGGCGGCAGAAGAAAGGCAAACGCAAACCCTGGATTGTGGAGCGGACAAACACGCCCAAAGATTGGCGACAAAAAGGCAAGGCCGATTGTGGCGAGTGAAAGTGTGACTTCGCTCCAGGCTCGCTTATGAAAGAGGAGGCAGCACGGCCGAATGATTCCCAGCAGCAGGGAGGAGGTCGCAAATTGGTGGCAAATGGCAAACGAACACAAAACACAAGCAATCCCAGCACATGTAGAGAAGAACGTCTTGCACTTTGCAACTGCTGATTTTTGTAAAATTTCCTCTTCTTCAGCTATTTTCTTTGCAAATGCAACATTTCTTTTCTTAATTGATTTGTTGATTGTTGTCTCTTGTCTACTCTTCTATCTTTGTCCGCACTTTTTGCAATAGCCTCTGTCGCCGTTCGTCCAAATCGTTTGTTTCCTCCGACTCCGCTGCATCAGTCGCCCAATCTGTGCGCAAATGCAAAAAATGGGGAAATGGGAATAGGCGGCAAAAGCGAAGGGAAAGGGGAAACAGGGTAAAGCGGATAGACGGAGAAAGAAGATTGTCCGTCCATCACCCACTCCCCATTCAGTCCCAAGCGCAGAATGGACAACTTGGTCGAGCAAATGGACGGCGCAGGAGGGGGAGAAGGGAATGCGGCAGCCCGTTCAATTAAATGGACGTGAAATGCGCAATATAGGGAGGGAAGAGAGTGGCCATGGGCGGAGGGTTTGGCGAGTGCGAGTGTTGTAATAATGCGAAAAGGCGGACGACTAGATGGGTAATTGGCCGTCCCGTTCGCTCTCGGGACTCGAAAGGTGGTTTGTTGGGTTCGCACATGGAAGACCAGAGCAGGGACCACACTCACGCATTGTGCAGCAAAAAGTGCGTACAAACAGCACTGATCAAAAAATGTTGGTCAGCAGAGGAGGGAGGGAGGGAGTGTTCCTCCAACTGTGCGGTGCCTATTGCATTGCGACCACTATTGTCCCCTGCAATAATTGCACATTGTGCTGCGGCGGAATCCAGGTCGGAAGTGGCATAAGACGAATTGCAATTATTTTGATCGAATGTGGGAAAGGGTCGCACTCTTGCAAATTCAAAATGCGGGAATGCCTCTGAAAGTGTCTGTCTCTCTGTCCCCGGCCGATGATGCGGGAGTATGAATGGCTCTGCTGTTTGTTGCCAGCGGGAGCTCGCAAATGGAAGCGAACAAACAGAACGCAATCACAATCACATTCCCTCCGATTGCACGTCGCTTCGGTTCGGCCGGGTTGGCCTTGCTCCTTCCACCTGCTGCCGTGGGCAGCGACTGGTTTGCACAATCGAATGATTGTTGTGCTCTGCTGGGGATGGGCAGAAGCGATGGAATGAATGTCGGCGGCGGCGGCGGATTGTACGCAAAAGGAACACACATTTTGGGCAAATGGGAACAAACAGAGGTCGGAAGAGACACCAAATGTTGAGAGAGTAACGTTTGGCATCCACGTCTAAATCAAATATTTTAATGGACAACAAAAAACCAATCAGATTGTGCAACGAGGTGCACTAAGGTGCGGGTGCACACTATCTAACTCTTGTTCATTTATTACATCAAAAGTCGCATCAATTTGTGGTTCATTTGTTCAGCCAAACGGCCACCATCTGGAGAACCAAAGCGGCACAAAGAAAAAGCCCGACGCCGTGTTTGTGCTCGTGTCTGCGGCATTCACGTTGCCTGGGCCGCCCGGCAGAATGACTGGACAGACGCGTGCCTGGCAAGTGCAGGGACACTGGTCCTGGATGAAGTTGCCTCTGATGAACGGAAGATGTTGTAGGAATGGATATGTCTCGAAAAGAGAGAGAGAGACTAGCACCTGCGATAGCCCTCGTAGCAGCACAAATAGGCCTTGCTCTGACAGTCTGCCGTGTCCATGCCGGTGCAAGTGGCACAATCGGAGAGCGTAAAAAGCTGCGAGAACAGAACGAGGAGAAGGAACGGAATAGAGTGCATTTGGAGTATTATGAAATGGAATGAAATGGCAGTCGGTTGGGCCAGATAAATATTACTATTTGCGTGAGAACCAAACAAAACCAAATGTGGTTGTGGGATTGTTGATCGGCGGATGAAAACTCAAAGTGTTTACGCATGAACCCTAAAATCTTGTGCCCAGGGCCTGCGAATCAGCAAAAAGGGAAATACGAATTACGAGAGGGCGCCGCTGTCTGAGCAAACAGAACAGATGCCAAACGGCAAATAAAAAGTTCGAAGTGAATTTTGAAAAAAAAATTGCAGTTTCATTCGGAAAAATGGTTGTTCTTGTTAATAATTGAAATTGAGGACACTGGACGAGATATTGTTGTGCAACCCCTGTTCAATGGACTGCCCCCCAAACAGGGTCTTCGCATTCGCCCTGATTCCGGCGAACAGTCCGAACAGACCGACTGCGATTAGCGCCAAGTCCTCTGCCAAACAGAGGGCCGCTTTGAGCGTTCTGCCCTTGCCGAGGTGGATGGGGAGGAAGGTGAGCAGGTCCAGCAGCGACGGAAACACCAGGGCCAACAGCATGCCGGTGGTGGCGCCGATCAGCGGAATGATTCTGTCCAGTTCGGGCACTGCGATGGCCAACGACACTAAAGCGGACGATTGGGGTTGGAGCCAAACATTGAGCTTACTCGCGATGGCCACCAACCCGGCTCGGAAGAACAGTTCCGCGCCCAATTTTGCATTCGGCACTCGGTCGAGCAATCGGTTCAGCTCAGGCCAGAGCATGTCCACCACCACGTACATCTGGATCACGAATCCGATGTAAATGACCAGCGTGAAGAGAAGCTTCACAACGACGAACTGTCTGCGTGTGAGGGGATGAATCAGCCAATAAAGTGGAATGCGGATTCCCCTTTCCACGCATACAATTCCCGCTGCGGCAAGTTCAGGGTGATGCTGCCGTGCACTTGGGCCCCGTAGGTGGTGTAGCCCAGGAACCCAGAGGCGGCATAGACCAGCGAGATGATGCCGATGCCGGTGGAGAGCACGCCCGCAGGGCCCAGCATCTGGGACGGTCTCTTCAGACGGTTCTCTAGCGGAAGCACCTTTTGGCGTGGAACGAAAAGTATTTATGAGTCGAATCGAAAGTTTAATGGGTTCGGTCAGCTTTTTGTGGAACTCCGGATTTTTGGCTTAAACTTTTGATTGAACTCATAAGAGTGAAATAGAGGAAAAGTGCCCCGTGCCCTCCCTTTCGGAAACCCACCATTGCCTGTCCCTCGAAGGAGTAGAGGATGGACCCGCATGCGGTGAAGGCGCCGTCAAAGGTGGTGAACCAGGGCAGCGAGTCAGCGTGATGCGGCGCCCTGATGAGGTACTTGGTGGGAGGGAATCACAAACAAATACTTTGCGCGAACAGTCCGCACCTGGAAGATGAATGAGAGTGCCACAATGCAGAACAGGTTCCCTGCGGAACTGAGTACGGCGATCAGACGCAGCGACCGAATGAAGTTGATTAGGGCCATTGGGACGAAGATGGCAAGCATCCACTGGACGTTGGACAGTGCGACGGTGCTGTGCTCTTCGTCAAAAAACTGTGTAAATGGTTGAACTACTACTTAAAAGGGAGCACAGTGCCATTGCCATTCACCTCTTTCAGATGGACAGCGCAGAACACGTAGAACACACCGCAGATGCCCATTTGGAGCGAAATGAGCGAGGCATTCACCACAAACCTCAAATGTGAAGGATTGCCAGAACTGTGTCGACAATCACTTTGCCAGTCGATTGAATCTCCTGAACGGCGTAAAAGTGGAGGCAAACGACTCTAGGGCCACGTTGCCGTAGTTGAGGAAGGAATTGCCCTTACTTGGGGTGGGATTTTGAATCTGTTCCATTTCGAATGCTGCCACCTCTTTGACAGCTGCTGCGAGCATTTGACAAGTTTGTGCATACAAATCAGATTCAGGAAACCGAGAAAGAACACCAGAAACAGTCCCGTCTTGAAAGGGGATTGTTGTACGCACGCAATACAATGGTCTTTAACATTTGTAATTAGGTAATTACTCCCACCCATAGTCCCGCTTGACGAAAGGCGAGCGGAAGCGACAGACAGCCAGGCCCGATCATCCCTTTGCAGAAGTTGACCAACGTCTCCGCGTACCTGAATTAGGGACTGTCCAACACTTACTGATGTTTGCATTTACGAAAGTCCGTTTTCGCGTTCTTCCAATGAGCACGAAGAAGAAGAGTCGGAAGGCCATTCATGTAGGGTGCCTTTGCGCCATTTGTTGGCCGAAATGGAACAAGATCCCGATGACGATTCGAGGTCCATATCCATCGATTTGCCATTCATATTGTGCAATATCATTATTCTTTGGTACTCCTTTAGCAGAAGGGGAATCCGCGGAAGGGGTCTAAATGGTTTCATTCCACCCGCTCGATACCTACTATTACCTATTAGCTAATAAATTCCATTCGGGGAAATTCCCAGTTTCCATATCATTTTAAAGATTAATAAAAAATTATTTTTTTGTGTTAAAAATTAGGAAAATGGCACAAACTGAAAAGCGAAGGTCAGCTAAAAACAGAGATTTGAGTCTTGCCGAATGCAGATCCTGAGACAAATGTCTGCACCTCCCTTTCTCTCTTTTGTCTAATTGTTTGCTTTCCACTTAACAAAGAATTGCCCTTTCGAAGATAAGCCAAGAGTGAGTAGTGAGGAACACAAAAACATACTTTATTTCAGGGTGCGCATTCGTCCTGATTTCTCAGATTTGTCCTGATTTTAAGAGGTCAAATCTGAGAAATTTCAAATGTCCTGATTTCTCAGATTTGTCCTGATTTTTGGCAGTTGTACTGATTTTGTCTGATTTTCGTCAAATTTTCAAAT
>VAHH01000117.1:0-59278 GCA_013357305.1 Radopholus similis
TTCCGGCATAAGTCCTGAGATGCAGAACAAAGGAACAGCCAACAGAAACGGCTTTGTTTGATCAGTTTGTTGCGATTTTATATTTTGAATTCGGTCCGAGTAGGTATCTTGTTCTTGTTCACATTAAAATGCAAATTCTGCATATACTATTTATAGTGCCAAGTGTCAGAACCAAAATCAGACTCAAAACTGTTCCTAACTGCAGTCCTGTTCCATTTGCCAACAACTTCTCCAAAAGCACTCTTGGAATAGGAATAATAATGGACGCAGAATTGCGGACACATTCCACGAATTGGGTGGCACTTTGTCGTCAACACTCAACAGCATTTCCGTCCAGTCTCCCCCATTGTCCCAAAAATCAATTACAATTACATATGCCAGGCCCCACCCATTCATTCATTGTTTCTGGTCATTTCCGCGTCGGCGCCTCCACCGCCCAGCGGGGGCACAAATTGTGCCATTCTCACTCCCATCTGCTGTTGTGTCCAGTCCACCCCAAATCCACATTTTTCCCAACCCTGGCTCAGCCCAAATTGCCATGGTAACGGGGCCTCCCCAAGTGGGAGCACACAACAAAATGCAGGGCTGTGCCAAGCGACGCATCCCAGGGAACTGAAACCGGAGAAGCGACCACTGGCGTTTGCGGAAAATGCACCATGACATTTCTGAGATTTTCCGGAGTCGCATTGCAACCAAAATACTAAATTTATTTTCCAAAAATTGACTCTGGGAGGAGTATTGGCCACTTGATCAATGATCAATTGCTAGTGGTTACCTCCCAATGAGTTAGGTATTTCTGTTTCTGGCATTTGGTACATTTTCAAAAGTGCTAGACCAGAGAGAGATAGGTAACACTTAGGTACCTATGTGACTGACTTTTGTTTCAGCGGTCACTCACATTAAGCATAGAATTAATATTTGCTCTGCGAAAATACATAGTACATACACATTACACATACCCTCTTCTCTCTCCCCAAATAGGACGTTTTCCCCATTTACTTCGGACCCACCAGTTCCGTTCGAATGCAAAATCGCGTCCCCTCATCCCCTGGTACGACCCTCCAGCGCCACCCAAACCTTCGAAAACATGTTTTCGGCGGAAATTCAATTGAAACGGAGTTATCATCGAAGATATTTAGCTATTTACTTGTGGCTGATCCAAATTTAGCGAACATTTAATTAATCGAATGGCGGCCGAGGTGAGCGGGCTTGAGGCCCAGTTCCGGCTGCACCTGTTCGCGGTGCTCTCTTCTCCGCCCGCCCTGCGCCAGCTGCTGAGCGCGGACGGACCCCGGGCGGAGGCCCTGCGCCTGGACTTGGCGCGCTTCCTGGCCGCCTACTACCTCGGCCACGACTTCGCCCGTCTGTTCGCCCACCTCCGCCACGAGCAGCAGGTCAAGGTCAGTGGGGGCTCAACATGCCCAGAAACGCAGAAACTCCCCAAGATAAGTATTATTAGCACATAAATGAATATTTTGAGGATTGAAATTGACCTTTGCTAACCAGAGACATTATTTAGTACTATCACTCGGAAGTCGGAACCTTTGTGTTCCTCCCATGTGCATTAATACGCCAAACGGCGCTAAACTGAACCAAAAAACGAATCCAACTCTAACAAATTCCAGGCAGTATTTGCCATTTTTAAATTTCGATTCGGATTTTTATTTCTCATTTTCTCAGCCATATGCCTAATTAAATTGCTCCATTTGCCTGCCCAAACTGATCAGTTGATTCAGTTGATCATTGGCACTCTCTCCGCCAACCCTTTTGCCCATTGTTCCGCAAAAGTGCACACATTATGCACACCTCTCCATCGGACAAAAACGAATGGATATCCCTTTTTGGGAATGTGCTCTTTGGCCCCCTGCTGGAGGGCGCATTTTCGGCGCCAGACTAATAATTCGGTGTTTGAGGCCAGAGGTCACGGGGCCGTCCGGCAGACGGGCGCCACTCTGCCCAACCTGGTGCTGTGGGGCGAATGGGACGCCGAGTGGGCGGCCGCAGAGGCGGTTCCGATTCCGAGTGCGGCCGTCCGAACCGGCTGGGAGCGGCACCACTTGGCGCAAATGCTGGCGCCCGAGTGCACCGCGCAGTGGGCCCTGTACGCGCTGCTGAGGGAGCGCCGCTGGCTGGAGGCCCTGCACTTCGCGGACGCCTTCAACGACTCCCGCTCCGCCATGGCGCTGCGCTTCCTCACAGACCGCGCGTGCCAGGGGTGAAAATGAAATATTTGAAAAGATCTTGCCAAGATTTTTGGACTTAAGATTTTGCAGTCTTTCGCTGTTCTCGCACTACTGCCGCAGTGTGCTGGCCTGCGGGCTGCTGGACGCGATCGAGCAGTGTGCCCAGGCGCCCGAACGGGGCATGGACCGGCGGCCGGAGGGCGATGGACAGACCCTCCAAAGACACATCCAGAGCCATGTGGAGGTGAAACTCAAAAAAGGGGGGACTTTGGAGGATTTTAAATAGTTGTCAATTGATCCCCCGGCTGACATCAGATTCCCCCTCCAGGCGATGGTGCAAGTGGACGTGCTGTTCCCGGAGGAGTTCAGCGCCCTGGGGCTGCTCAGCGAGTTCACCAGGGAGTGCGCCAAACTGATGGCGGACACACTCGGCGAACTGGTGGAATGGGACGACGACCAAAACGAGTGCGGGCCCTCAGAGCAAACGGTTCAGGTGAAACAAATTTTAAATCAAATGTTTATCCGATGCAAAAACGGAAACTTTTAGCGCCTCTCCCCTCTCCTGCCGCGTCCGCCCATATACGCCACCCAGGGGACCACTGCGCCCTCCTTCGGTGACCCAGAGTCGCGCAGCTGGGAGTGCCTCCACCATTGCTGTGCGGCCCTCTCGGCGGCACTCGGACGCGCAAATCGCCTCGACCAACTGGTCGGCTTCTTCGCGCTCTGGCTGGCCCAGGGCGGCGCAAAACCGGAGGTCCCATTTTGTTTTGGAGAAGTGTCTTTTCGATTGAGGATCACTACATCACTAGTACATATTGGGTGACCAAAGTGGTCATTTTGTTGAAGTTGCCAGAATTGGCATTGCTCCTCAGTAGGCCCATCGAAAGTGCTTTTTTGGGTCCAGAGCGAGCTGCCGTTCCTTCTGGAGGCGCAGTTCTTCACGGGCAGCGGCGAGACTGAGCGCGAACTGGGCGCCGACCTGGACGCGTTCCAGACCCTGGTCAGCGCCGTTCTGGCCATGGACCTGCGCGACCGAGTGGCGCGCCAAATGGCCAATTCGGAGGGGGGCGCAGATGTGATTGGCGCGAACCGCACAAAATTGGCCGTTTTGGCGAGGCCATTCCGCGAACAGATCGAAAGTGAAGCGGACGAGCGCGAACAATCGATCAACAAGCGCCTGAACGGACTGGTCTGGCCCAGCCTCAGGAGGTGGGCAACAACATGTTTTCTGTTAAGCGGCAATTTGTCAAAAATCAACCGGTAGAAGACTAAAATTAACAATTTCTTACTCGAACCCGCCCATCGCCTTATTTTTGCTCAAATTTTTTGGTGGTTTGGTCGTATAATGACTTTTTGACTGCCCTTTCCCTGAGTAGTAAATCTACAACTTTGAATGAGTGATTGATTCTATGGGGTGAGTGAAATCAAAAGGGAAAAGGGTCCCTCTCTCCTCCGCCAATGGAGAGAGGAGTGCACAAGAAAAGGAGAAATGAAATTGGCTGTGATGGCTGACGGAGCTTTTCGGTTAAACATTCGTCCCAATTTGGGTCAAAATGCGAATATTGGGAAAGGGCATGTGATGTTTTGCTCAATTTAGATGGCTTTTTCTGGCCGAGCCGGCCGATTTTGAAGTGGCGTCGCTGTGTCTGCACACTCTCCAAGAGGCGCACTGCAGCACCCCATCACGGCGTCCATTTTTGCCGCCGCTGAACGCTCTGAATCGGCCGAAATGGCACACAATGCTGATCGGGGAAATGGCCGGAGTGAGCAGAGCGCCCGCCAGCTGGGTGGGCCAGCTGGACGTGTTCGTGGCGGAAGAGCACAAATTCAAGGCAAGAGAATCGACCAAATGCCAAATGCACATTCATTCTCGCCATTTCCCGCTGCAGCTGTGCCAACCGGACTTGGTGCGCATGCGCTTTCTGGCGCGGCACATCGCCTCTGTTCCGGTGTGCCACCACTCTCCGCCGCGCATCCAAATGCTGCTCGGCGTGGACCCCGACCAGATTTGTGTGGGCACGGGCCGCGAGGCTGAAATGCAGCCACCACCATTGGGGGAACCGAAAACAACGAGAGTTGTGGAGGAACAGGAACTGCAAATGCAAAGTGATGAAGAGGAGGAGGACCCGTTGGACGCGTTGATCGCACAGATTCGGACCAGCATACATTCCATCAAGGCGATGGACGGTCAGATGGAAATGGCCAAACGGAGAGATCGAGCAGTACAGCAAATGCCAACAGTTCATCAAGCTGGAGCAGTCCAACACGTTCAAGCAGCACATCGAGATGGAGCAGTCCAACAAGACGCAATGGAATTGCCGCACGACGAACTGTCATCAGAGAAGAGTCGCAGCTCAAGAGGTCTAACGACCAGTGATGAAGAACACCTGGCCCGGGAGCAAAAGCGTTTGCACCGCGAATTGAAGCGTCGCGCTGCAAAACGACAAGAACGAATTGACGATGATCATCCGTCCATCTCGAGCAGTGCTGCGAATGGCTGGTCGAGAGCGGTGCGGCGGAAGAGCAAACGGAGGACAACAAGTTCGAGCAGTTCAATGGATGCCGCAAGTGAACAAACGTCGGATGAGCTCTTAGCGCGCGAGATGGACCAAATAGCGCAGCGTTTGGCAGTGATACGGGAGCATTTTGTACGCAAAGAAGAACAAGCTGGAACAGTTCAACCGGATGCAACGGTCCAAAGAGATGGAGCAGTTCATACAACAAGGTCGCAACAAATTCAAGAAGGAGATAATAGAACAGAAATAGAAGCGATATATCAAGTTGAAGCAATTCATCAAATTGAGGCGGAAGTTCAAGAAGTTCGACAAATAGTTAAACAAGATGAAGCAGTTCACCAGGATGGAACATTTAATGAACATGTTGAGGCAGACGTTCAAGTAGTTCATCGAGATGGAACAGTTCTTCATCAAGCTCAAGCAGTGGGCTTCGATAGTGCTGTTGACGATGACCACCATGAAGATGCTGGATTGGCGTCCCGCGCACACAGCTCAGACGGCTACCATTCGTCGCTTGCATCGAGTGGAGGCAGAACTCGGGTGTTGGACGGCGAAGTGGAGCAGCGCCAGTGGAGACGCGAACCGGTGGCGGTGGAACGAATGGACTTTCGCGGACTGCGCAGCAGCGAAAGTGAGCCAGAGGGCGAACTGGAGGCGCCGGATGTGGCGCAACAGCCCAAGCGGCGGAACCAGCGCCGAAAGCACAGAAGCCAGTGGACCGAAATTGAGGTGAGACAACAATGATTGTGTTGTTAGGGCTGGTCGAATCAACTCAGTTTTTGGCTCTAGTAATACCAAAGTGTGCTTGACTAACCGAACATCTGAACTCGAGACCATCGAGTTCGAGCAGTTCAAGAAGGAATCTTTCCTGAATTTCCTTTACCGAAGAAGAAGTTGAGCCATTGTCATGATGATTCGGTCAATTCAACGTTTGCTTGCAGGTGTTCCCTCGGCACGGCAGTGCCACACCCCCCTCGGCGAGCACCAAAGTGTCGGCCAAATCGGCGCCTCCAAAGGCGACTGTAGGCGCCACGAGCAAATCGCGTTGGGCCTCCTCCAGCGCCAAGCGGGAGTGGCCCTCGTGGATGCGCCTGTTGCCACCCTTCGACGGCGCCATTCGCTCGGAGCGGAGACCGCAGCTGCTGGAACTGCGCCTGCAGGGTCAATTTGTTAAATAATTTTATTTGCCAAAACTTCTGTTGCAGACCTCTGCACTTCGGCCCCTTCGGGGGCTGCAAGCACTGCGCACAGTCCGCGGCGCAGCTTCCTTCTGCTGGCGGCCAGAAATCGGCGTCAGAGTGGCGCCCAGGCAGTGGGCCAAAAGGGCAAGAGGCCCAAAGAGTACGACAGCGGCATTGGGCTGGACCAGGCTGGCGCCGCACAGCACACCCCGGCCAGCAGCAGTGTGCTCTACTCGGCCGAACTGGGCGCCGCCGAAATCGAGGAGATGCGCAGAATGGCACAGCAGCGGCCAGAGGGAGGGCACTGAGGGGGCGGATGGATGGATGGACCTCCACATTGGATGTGTTTTGTTTAGGTTGCAAATCAATTGCAATTTTATTCAAACGGAATTGTGCATCGCCACCAACAAATCGTGCCTCTCACATAAGTTACATTGTGCGAATAAGTAAACATACAAAAACGAGCGGAAATGTCCCCCAACTGGGGGAATGAATGGGCATCACAGCGCCTGTTTGGGGGAATTGGAAAACACGAAATAACAAGAAGTGAACGGAAACGAACGGGAATTTCGCAAAAAAAAACATAGGCAAATGGATAGTGACCGTTTGGAGTGATGAAAGGCCAAAGAACGGCGGAATGGGGGAAACGGGAAATGTTTTAGATTTAGAGTTGTGTGCTGGGCCAATTCTGGCGCAAAATGTGACTGTCTAAAATGGTTAACAATTCAAAAATACCAAACAAGTTGGCCCAGCAAAAGGGGAACATTGAACCGTTTTGGAGACTTGAATTGTGTGAATATCGCTGCAATTAGATTAAATTACAATGCTCCAACGGGGGTGGGAATTGTACCATTTGTGGCCCTTTTTCGGGGGAGAGGGGGGACCCGATGCGTGAGATTATTGTGCCAACAACGGAACAAACAGAGAGAGAGAGAGTCTACAAACAAATGGGTCCTCTCCTCCGCCAGAGAGAGTCAGTCCCTCTCCCAAAGTTCTTTCTCGTTTCTCACTCCTTGAGCAGCGACTGGGCCAGATTCAAGTTCTGCAGCTCCCACTTGGCGGACTCCATCTGGGGTTCGCAGGCCAGCATGGTGAGCCCGGGGCTGGACGGGTTCACCGCCAGACACTGCTCGCTCTTCATGTGGACCAGGTGCTTCTTCTGCAAAAACATAACTATCGATTTTTGAGAATAAATCTAGAGTTGCTTTGGTTCCAAAGGCACACAACTAATTTCCATGTTTTCATGCGGAACTGAATATTCAACAAGTGTTTAAAGCTGCATTGCTTTCTTAAAAAACATCCGCCTTTTCTGGCCCCACCTTTGGGTCGTAGATGAACTGCTGCATGTGGCTGGGCTTTCCGGTGCTGGCGCACTTCTCCAGCTGCAGTTGGTTGCCGTCCCTCAGCGCCAGACAGACCTCGTCGGAGCGGATCTCGCCCTCTCGGGTCACAGCCCAGGCCTATCCGGCGGTGGGGAATTGGCCAATTCCAATGCCAAATGGGCACCTGGTTCCCGCCCAGTCCGTGGCAACCGCTCACCCCCGCACTCTGGCCGCTCTTCCGGCCCATGGTGTCCACGCACAGCCGACTCTCCGGGTTCTTGATCTGGAAATGGACGATGAATTGGTCAAACAACAACGGTGTCTTTTCACCTGTCCAATGGACAGATAGTTGGCCGGTACCGGGGACTCCGGGTACACGTTCTGCAGGTACCACTTGAACGACTTGCACTGCATGTGGGCGCGCATCTCGCGCCGCTCGCGCACGTCGCCCACTTCCACGTTCTTGGCCGCTGCAAAACGCCCATTTGTTGGAAGTCAATCAAATGAATAAATAAATAAATGGAATTGGATTCTTAATTTCTCTAAACTAAATAATTCACTCGGATATTGATCAATTCTACATCTGATTATTATTTTTTAATTTTAAACACACTATATTTTGCCCACCTGGGACCATTGCGTAGAAGAACTGTGCGTAGTCGTCCATCCACACCTCGGCGGTGCGGCGTGCGTTGTGGTGGATCACCTTGGCGGTGCCCCCAGGGAACGTGTACGGCGTCTGTTTGCGGAACACTGCACAAAAACACCAATAAATGTTAGTGAATAGGTATTCAGAGGGTTTACCCAATTTGGGGCAGAAATAATTAATAGTATTTTGAAAGAATTCCTATTATGAAAGGGGAAAATGGAGGCACTTTTAGACTAATATCAGAGAACCCTCTTTCGCCCAAAAGGCATTAGCTCTATTTTAAATATCGTTGTTAGTTTTTGTTTTATTTGCAGAAGCTGAGCTTAGTAAGACACTCGAATTGTTTGGGTTCAGCTTTTATTAATTCGAACAAAATAATATCTTCTTGTGTAAAATATTTGATAAATTGTATTTATAATTTGGTGGGTTTCCAAATGTTTGTGTAACCCCATTTTTATTCGGGTCATTTGGCTCACCGTGGCCCACCCTGGAGCAGGGGTGGATCTCCAGGACGCCGCCGCACATCCACACCTGGACATATCAAATTCCAAATGTGCGAATTTACAACAATTCCCCTGGCCCACCCGGAACGAGATCTCCAGGTTCTCGCCGCCCCACACCTGCATGCCCTGGTCGTAGGAGCCGATCTCGTAGAAGTAGGACTTGTCTATCGCGAACAGTCCGCCCGCGATGGTCGGAGTCCTGGCAAACACATTGACCCCCCTTTTGGTGTGTTCCGACGCACTGAATGGGCGTGGAGCGGTCCCACTGGCGGCGGTTCATCTCCCGGTCGGGCACCGGGTACCAGCGGAAGTTCAGGTGCCAGTTGAAGCCGCCCCACCTGAAAAACCTTCGATTATTGAATCGAACGGACATTTTAAAAATATTCCGTTCTTTCAAATCTCCACTTTCTCTAATTTTGCGACGCCCTCTCTGTTTGATTTCAATTGAATTGTGTGTGCCCACGTGGTGTCTGAGGCGGTCACGTATTCGAAGGTGTCGTCCGAGATCACGTCTATGATGGGCGCCACCACGCGCCGCCGGTCCTCGGCCACCCGGGCCACCAGCGGCTCCAGCCACCCAATGGTCACCTCCACGTGCGCGTCCAGGAACAGCAGAATCTGCGAAAAGAACACTCGCACATTTGGGACCAATTAGACTCTATGGATGTCTAGAGCTGTGACTGAGTTTCAATCAATATTGTTTCACTTGCCTTGCCCTTGGCCATGGCTGAGCCGGCCAGCCGGGCGCGAATGAGTCCCGAGCGCTCGGGCAGATGGACCAGGCGCAGCGGGAGCGGAAAGCGGCGCGTGTACAGCTCCAGGGGCGCCTTCAGGTAGTCCCGCTCGGACATGTCGTCGATCAGGATGACTTCGGCGAGCAGGTGCAGCGGACTGCGGTTCAGCACGGAGTGCAGGGTGCGCAGCAGAGTGCTCCTAGGAATGGTTTGAGTTCCCAAATTGTGCTTGAATTGCTGTGCATTTACCAGGCCTCGTTGTGGAACACGATGATGATGGACACTTTGGGCAGCTGGGCGGACGGGACCGGCGACGGCTGTGCCTTGCACCTGAATTTGTCATTTCGGATATTGGACCCTTTGCTATGTACCTGGTGGCCCACTTCTCGATGCGGTAGTCGGGCAGAGTGCGGTTGACGGACACCCGGTCGGAGGCCATCAGGTTGAACTGGTTCTGCTTGAACTTCTCCTTCATCTCCTCCTGCGCCTCCGCCTCGATGGTCACGCCAGTTCCGCCGGCGCCTCAAAAAGGTTGGGACTAGGCACTGATCAGGTCGACTGTCGGATCAAGTAATGTGAAGTGATCCGCAATAAGAACAAGGATATGGATGAATCGTTGATTCTGGTCCGAACATTAATTGTTTACAGAATCTGATTAGCCCTCATGATTCCGAACATTAGAGAAACTACTTAATAAGCCCAAAGCACATTGATCGGGATCAAGAAGCATCAGTTTTGATTGAATGGTCAATGACAGAAAGCTCGGATCGAGTTGTCAAGACAAAGACAGATCCACCTCGAAATTTACGTTTACCTGGCCCATTCGGGTCGAAGTTGAGCGGTGCGAGCAACCGCTGAAGTGCGGCTGCCACCTCGGGGTCTGCGGGCGTCTCGGTTGCGCCTTGATGCGCCGCCATTGACAGCGCATCTGGGTGTGTGCCCAGTTCTGAGGCGCCGAGCCTCTGGCGAGTGCTGATCGCAAAGCGGGGATTCCTCGCCTGGTCCAGATTGGATCTGGCAAAACAAGAATGTTGTTCGAGAGTTTTCCGAGTTCTCAAATCATCGGCTAAACCAGGTATTTTGGCTTAGATCTGCCAGATAAAAATCAATCATCAGATTTTTATGTCGATTTTTCCTAAACGGGCCCATAAACACAAACCGTTCGGAGATGAGCAGCGACCGGTCGAGGAAGTAGAAGAGCACGAACATGTCCAGCACCATCCACACGATGGACGTGAACAGAATGGCTCGGCACACGTCCTGGCGGATGCGCGTCATTTTGGACGGGACGGGGGAGGACTATTCCAAGCGCTAAAGGGTTGGGCTTGCAGGCAAATGTTCTCCGTTCATAAACCTTGCGCTCGAGATTGGTCGTCTGCCGTTCCCCTCTGTTTTATGTCAGTGCTCGTTCAAGAGGTCTCGAGTCAAATGCAAATTTGACGGCGCGGTTTGGCGAGCGGCAGCACTCCAAAAATGTGCGGCGAATGTTGAAGCTGAACGGACTGCTGGGGCAATTGTGTCAATTTGTTTGCTCCGCCGCAGCCAATCCATTGCTGCTCCGCTGCGGCTGGCGTTGATTTGCTGCCATTTCAATTGCCAACACTTCGTTTGCGGTCGCTAAAAATGAATCGTCACTCCTCCTTCTCCTTGTTCACACCGCTGTTCCGCCCAATTTAAGAGCGAAGAGAAGCAAATTGACGTTTGACGTTCGCCGTCGTGGCGAGCGCACGCCAGCCGCACCAATTCATTGAATGCGCGCACATTCAAGCAATTCGTGGCGAAATAAAATACACATCTCTGCCCAAAATGAACGTTTTCACAACTTTCGTGAAACGAACAATAATATCTCTTCTAAAGCCAAGCCATTGTTTGTTATTTTATTTCGTTGTCATTTGAATAAAAGTATAGTTAAGCTGTACTGATTTGTACAAAAGTGGCGCTAATTCTCGTTCGCCACTTCATCCATTTTGGCGAATTGCTGCAGCATCCCTTGTGCAGCAGACTCGTCGCCTCTTGCATTGATCCATTCCAGTCTGCTGGAAGAGGCCAATGAAGCAGCAGCGGCATTATTATTATTGGCCCCTGCGGTTGGTCGCGCCTTTTTCAGTTTTTGGTGGCGCTCCCCCAAACGCCATCTTCGGCGCGGGGAGTGCTTCAACGGGTTCGCTGGCAACGTACTGTGTTCTTGGGCAACCGCGAGTTCAGAGTGGCTGCCATTTGCCAAATCCTCTTCAGCTGCTGTCTGGACCGCATCGGCATCGTCTGAAGTCTTCAGTTGGTCTTTTGAAATATGTATGTCAAGGGAATGTTCATCACAGGTAAAAAGAAGTATGGACTATGGACTTGCCGTTGTGCTTTCCCTGCTTTCTGTGTTTGGGTTGCCCAGGCAGTTGCGGTCCACCAAGTGCCTTTGCCCTGAAGCCAATCAGCGCAGTCGGAGTTCCACTGTGCCCAGCGGAATAGCTGCCAGCGGCCGACACCAACACCCTTGAGGGCGCCTCAGTGAACGGCTCTTTTTCTGGGCCCGGCGGTGCCATTTGCTGTGGCATTGCAGGCGCACCAGCCTCATCATGTTGGGCGTCACCAACGTGCTGGGCCAGTCCATAGGCTTTCGCGCTCGCTTCATTCAGCCGGTACATGTCCAGAGTGTTCGACATTGCCGCATTGGCCGGCTGAGACGGCGGCGGTAGCGACGCAGACACAACGCCTTCAGTCGCTCCAGAACCAGAATATGCCGCATCAGAGCCGCTGGCATTGCCCGGCTGAGCCAGAGCTTCTGGAGGCGGCCGGACGGACGGGGGCTGAACGCTGTTCGACTTGCCTGTAAGGAACTAAGGTGCTTAGGTGTCGTGGAGGACTGCTTGTTCTCGTGTTATACGCTCATCAAATTCAAGCAGCACTCGACCAAATGAAATGTCAGCGACGATTTTTCTGTTGTACTGGTTGAACTCGGTCCCACCATTTTGGAGTAGTGCATCGCCAAAATATCGTTTGTGCCCACTTTCGCAGTGTGCACATCCGCCCTGCATGCCGCCTTCTCCCACCATTCCGGGCGCTCCCTGCAGCCCCATCTGCCCGTCTACGCCTCGTTCTCCCACCGCCCCTGGGATCCCCGGCAGTCCGTAAGCGCCCGGTTCGCCGTCTCTGCCGGCCGGACCGGGCGCCCCCCGCGGGCCTGGTGCGCCCGGGGGACCCGGAGGACCGGGAGGAGCGCCGTTCAGCACTTTGCCCTGGTCGCCACGCGGACCTTGCATTCCAGGTGCGCCGGTCTAAACGGGAAAACGCGTCCAGTCGATTGCTATATGTAATTTTGGTTTGCGTTGACCTCTCCCCTTGCACCGGGCGCTCCCGTTGGACCAGGGCAGCGGGACTCTCCGTCCTTTCCCCCCATTCCGCGCTGCCCCGCCGGCCCACGAGGACCCTTTGCGCCGGCAGGACCCGGCCTCCCGTGTGGACCTGGGCGGCACATTTGGCAGGCGCTCTCTGCTGCCGACGCTGCTCGAATGTAAGTGCCGGCCCTGAAGGGAAAGAGCGGTAAATGTGGGGAGAGGAGATCCATTTCGACCGTCCACTCCAGCCCATCGGCCCCTGGGCGCCGTCTTGGCCCTGCCGACCGGGTCTGCCGGACTCTCCGGGGGCGCCGGCGGGACCTGCAAGAGCAAGTGCTTTTTGTCCAAAAGAACTAAGTGGCACCTTGTGTGCAGGCGCAGCACCCTCCGCCGATCGGTGGCTTGGCCACCGTTGAGGGGCCATACCCGCCGGTGGGAGAGGTGTCGCGTCGTTGGCGACTGGAGGCGCCCACTTGGTGCCACAGCTGCTCAGAGCGCATCTGAAACCGAAAAAGGCCAATTCAATGGCTCCGATCGGGACCCAACAGATAGGTATGAAAATCGGTCCGAGACCAAATCGAATTTGACCCAGACCGAGGCTAACTTATGACATTAACCGCTTGGTGAGGGCCTTTGAGGTCTTCAAATTCGAACAACGAGAGCCAAACTGCAGTCCCTCACTTTGCACTTGTGCACGTCGGACAGCATTTCGGAGAGGCGTCTCTGTGCATGTTGATGGGCCAGAGGGAGCACCACCACGACGGCCATCAATGAGGCGGTGGAGAACACACTGGCCAGATAGACGCTCTCGCGACTGCACAGCCACATTGCAATGGGAACCGGGCAAAGAAGAGGGCAAATATAATAATTTATTTCAGCAAAAGGTTCTTTTGGGCAACAGATTGGATCCTTTTGGGCAATACACTGACTTTACGGCCCCACTGTAGGGGGATTTTCTCTATTTTGGCGCCAAAGTGAGCAGAATTGAAAGTGAATGTGCGCGTTGGGGAGAGGAACGGGATTTTATCGGTCGTTCTTTTCACTGACCCACAAACGGAGGTGTTGTCCGGAAAAGTGGCGGCGGTGATTTATGGTGGGGGATTGCGGCGGCACGCGGATCTGGCGAGAGAAGGGCGGGAATTTTGGGGAAATGACGAAGAGGAAGAAGATCTATTGTAGTATCTGCATCTCCATTTTTTATTTCCATCTCCATTTCCACCCGAGTGCCGCAAACACTTCGTGTATTTATTGCCTGGGCTTCGCCTCTTAATTTGCCTCCGGTGGCATGGGAACGGACCAAATCCTCTGAATATTGCTCACAAAAAATGACTGTCATTAGGGCAAGGACGGAAAACCGAAAAAGTCCCATTTCGCGTTTTAATCTCCCGGGACAAGATTTCCCTCAGCCAGTTTGCCCCGTATTTTGGCGGCCGTCAAATGATAAAACTGCTGCTCTCCCTCTGTGTTCTGTACGTCCCTTTTGCGGCGCTGTTCCTCGCCTTTTACCTGGCCGAGCACGACGGCACCGGCGTTTTCCCCGTCCACGCCCAGCCGCCGCTCTACGGCTTCGCCGCCGAAAAACACCACCAGTAATTGGACACCGAGGGCCAATTAACTAGTCAACATTGGCGCAGAAGGTGAGCAAAAATCTGTGGACAAACAGGTGCGGAATTCATTTGGCGCCAGCCAATCGGATTTATGCATTTCATTTTTTGGGCAAATTTTGGCGTTCAGACTGCTTTGCTTTTGGACTCCGAGTGTTCGGGCAGTCCATTGCAAAACTGTATCATTCTAAATATGATTATTGATTGCCTGAATTTTGTCGAACGATTCAGATTTAAAATGTGCGCCCCTGCGCACATCATCTTTCTGTTGGTCCTTCTGCTGTCCGTGTCCTCGCCTATGCTGGTGCGTGCCCAATTCATGGACGCCACCGATTCTGCGTTCGTGCGAGGACTGATCCAGGCGGAAGTGAACACCCCGAAGAACTCGACAACAAGTACAAATAGCACACATTGATCAAACGGGGAATTTGCACGAGATTTGTTCAGATTTTTGGCCATAACTCGGCCAATTGCTGGGCAACCATCCCTTTTATATTTGCTGCTCAGCCTTTCGCATTTTCAGCGCCGAACGCGGCTTTGGACCAGCAGAATGGCACTGTTGCCCCGCCAGAGTCGGAGGACGACTTTGGCGCGGAGGCCAATTTCCGCGCGTTGCGCGAACTGCTCACCGCCGACGAGCGTCGCGCCCTTTTGGACGCTCTGGCCAACACGACGCTGAGCAAGGCGGACGCGGAGAGCGCCATCCGACGGGCACTGGCCGCCAACAACCAGTCGTCCGCCGGCACCTCGGTGGGCAAACAAACGTTCGTCGCTTTCCACCGAGTCCGAACAGTACACAAATCAAAGACCCAATGTACTGCTTGAATTCGTGCCCGTCAATTCGAGCAGTACTGGATGCTTTTGAGGCGGTGTTCGACGCCTGGATTGCGCAAGTTCGCGCGGCCAAGGAGGCGCTGTACGAACGCATTGCCGCCAACCTGTCGTCGGTGGAGGCTCTGCAGCTGTTGCGCCGCCTCCACGACACAATGCGCGACCGCAATCTGACGCTCAGTGAGACGTGCAGACGCATCAACGTCCTCCTGGGGCGCAGACAATGGGCGAACGGAGGCGAGTGATTGCGGAATAATATTGAAATTCGCATGTTTTCAGCCGGCCCTTGTCCGGAGTTGTACGCAAAAAACGCAACGGCCAGTGAGAGCCAAGAGGATCAGGAGGAGGAGGCACAGCAGCAAGAGGACGCAGCGCCGGACATCCCCCACGAAATACAAACGCACTCCTGAACGCACCAAATTTAAGTTTGAGCTGTATTTTGCACAATGCTCCAATAATCCCCCACAAAATATTTGTTGTGAGTGAATTAATATTTGAATTTGCGAATCCATATACTTTGCCACAACATCCGGAAACCGAAATTTATTTTTAAGTGAAAATCCTCGAAAATTGGGGTCAAGACAACTCGGCCTATGGGTATCTCGGCCTATGAGGCAACTCGGCCTATGTATATTTTAAAATTGTTTTAAATTTAAATATGTCTAAGCCTAACGTGAAGCAAAGTTGGCTATTTTAGCTTAAGCCAATGCAAGCTTAGCTTAAGCTTACTGAGCCAACCCAATTATAAAGTCCAATAGAACTGAAACCAAGATCAAAAATAAAAGTAAAATTAAAATTAGATTTCCACATTAATTTTAACAAAATTCAATTTGAGTCAAAAAAGAACAACTTTATTTAAAAATAAAAATTTAAGGCATAAAATTTTAAAATATATAGGCCGAGTTGCCTCATAGGCCGAGATACCCATAGGCCGAGTTGACTATAGGCCGAGTTGTCTTGACCCCGAAAATTGGGTCTCAATCTAAGCTAGTAGTAGTAAAACTCGCTTAAATTGGGAAACAAATCCCCGAGTATTTCAACCAGAGCGATTTTTGGCTAATGTTTCGGAGCGGTTCCAGGTTTACTTTTCTGGCGGTGGCAGTGGTTTTGGGGAAATGGATCCGTCCTCTGTGATTGAACACACGAACAAATTCATCAGCATAATACTTACGTAAATGACAATTAAGAATAGGTACATATGTAACACAATCATTTGAATCAAACAGGAGAGGTACAAATTGTGAATACTATAAATGTGATAAATGTGCTTGTTCGCGAAAGATGCATGCGGAATTGGTTTTTTAAATGTACAGCTTCGCGAAATGATGCAATGGAGAGGATGAATATACGAACATAGGTATCCTGAGTTGCAGCATTTGAACAATGAAATGCTCATTTTCGTACGTAATGAGTGGTGGTTGGGCAATGGGCAACGGGAGGACGGCCCAAAAATGAAAAATCGTGTGTCATGTTCCTCTGAACTTGTTGGTGGCCATTAATTAAAAAAGGTGTCGTTTTAATCTGCCATTCAAGAATGAGTACTGTTCCAAATCGACGTTGGTGCATCCAAATCATCAATCAATTAATCAATCAATTAATTGATCAACGCCAAGCAATGGCTGCGCCCAACAAGTTCTAGCAGAGGCTCAAGGCTGAAATGTTCTTCTGCAATTTGGATATGGACTATATGTATCATTCGAATGATCGCGGAATAAAAATAATAATCAATAATATTTAGTTAGTAATAGAGCAAAATGATTAATGGTTGGGGTATAAATATAAAGTATAAAAGAGTTGGTAATATCGCAATGAGAATGAATGTGAAAGTCCGGTGGAAATGTTGTGCGAAACTGTGTTGTGCTGGGCGAAAGAGCTGAGAGAAGGACGGAATGTTCGGGCAACAGAAAACAAGAGTCGTGCGCAAATTCAGCAACATGTGGGGGGGAGAAAGTGGAGAAATTGGAAATTCTAGCTGCGCTTTAAAATGGAACTGGAATTGGGTGAATTAGAGTGGGGAATGGTCAAAAGTGAACAACGAACGAAAGGGAATTTCTGCGCATTTGTGGGTCTACTAATCAGTAATCAGTGTCCATTGTGTGTGCCTTCAAACCCTCTGAAGTCCGATTCCTGCCGCCGAAGAATGTCAATTGCATTTGCCGTTTTTCGGCGCCCACTTTCTGCCGGAGGGGAACAACTGGCGCAGCTCCGCCAACGTCTGGGGTAGGGCCATGCGAGGACTTTGCTGCCCAAGTGGTCCCACCTGTGAAGGTCGAAACTAATTCGGCGGAGAAAATCTCCCATTCCCTTTGTGCAATTTGGCCATATTTTTTGACTTTAGTTTCGACGCCAAATAATAAATATTTACCTTCACGGCGGGGATTCTCCGCGATTTGCCCTTTCTCCCGGTGGACAACACTCCGTGGTCGGCGTTCCCATTGCCGCCGCTGTCCATTTGTTGGCGCAGCCATTGCATTGTGCGCGCATCCACACAGTCGTGGACTGCAAACGACAACATTTATTAGACAACGTTTGCTATTATTGGAGACTCAAATTCCCAAATATAATTCTCAAATACTATATTGAGGTCCAAGGGTGCCAATCGGATTTGAGTCCCTTCCCACCGTGGGGCACGTGCACTCGCGGCCGGAGCTCGAGACAGGCGACGGGGCGATTGCCGTCCGCGCCGCCGCTCCTCCTGCCGGCGCCCCTTCCCGCTCCGTTCGGGGCCGCGTCCGCGTGTCCGGTGCGCAAATGGTCGCGCAACGTGTCCAGGCGTCGGAAGCGCAAAGTGCAGCCCGCGAACAGGCACGTGTGCGGATGCGCCTGTGGCGCGTGCCGAACGGCCAGGTGAGTGAGGAGCCATTCCAGCTGAACAAAGGCAAATTCAGAGTAATTCGCTTGTAATCAAATCAGTTTACCTTTTTCTGGGCGTCCCCTCGGCGCGGGAACTGCGTGCACTTGTGCCAGCGGCAGCGCAAGTGCTCCTCCTTGTTGGGGTCGCTGCCGCGACGCTTCTTCAGGGCCGAGGCCGCCGGCTGCTGGCCGGCCCATTTGCTGAGCGCGTCAATGTGCACCTGAAGAGGAGGAGGCATTAAAAGAGGGGAAATACAGGCAGAGGGCCCAAATATTTATATTCTAGCCAATGTTGTTCGGCCGATTTATGACCAATTTTGAGTTACTCTCAATTTTTGCTGCTCACCGCGCTGACGTGGTCATAGAGCGCGTTTTCGTCGAGGAACTGCTTCTTGCAACGGGACCAGCGGCACAGCACGTCCCCCTTCTGGGCAGCCTCAGCACTGCCCTGCTCTGGCTCCTCTTCTTCTTCGTCCCCCTCTTCACTCGTTTTGGATGCCGCGCTCTCTTTCGGCTCCAGCGGCTGCTTTTCCTCCTCCTCTTGTTGCTCTTCCCTCTCTTCCGAGCAAGTCTTCTTCTTCCCAACGAGAGGTACCTCTTCCGCAATGTTCTCTTTGCTCTTCCTCCGCCCCCTTTGTGGTGCCTTCTTCTGCACCACCATTTCCTCTTCCTTCTCCTCCTCCTCATTCTCTTCTCCCATGACAATTTGAACATCCTCCACGACATTGTCCTTTCTCTTCCTCCTCCTTTCGTTAGTTTTCTTCTGTTCGTCTTCCACTTCCTCTTCATTCTTTTCTTCCACAATCACATTCTCTTTGCTCTTCCTGCGTCTTCCCTGAGCCCTTTTCTGCAACTCTTCCTCGTTGCACTTCTCCCTCTCTTCCGCATCTAACTGCTCTTCCTTCACCCCCTCAACCATGCCAATATTGCTCTTTCGTCTACGCGGCGGTACCACCTTTATCTCTTCCTCTTCCGCTGTGGAGTTCTTCTTCTTCTCCTCCGTGCTGAGGAGGAGTTGGTGCTGTTCGGTCGCTGCGCACTCATCGCCCTTCTTGCGTTTTCTGCTCTCCACCACAGCAGCGCCACACTCTTCTTCCGCCCGAAGCACTACTTCCTGCTTCACCAGAGTGGGCGGCGGCGTCTCAGTTGCCGACGACGATTTCGCTGACGACAACGCATCAACTGCCGCTGCTGGTGCAACGTTGTTTGTGGCGAGGATGAACGGTGAACCTTTCTTCGGGTCCATCGGGGCCGTTTGGTTCTTTTCGCGCGGCACAGGCACAAAGACGGTGGCCGCTTTGCGCTGCGACGCCACAACGGGCTGCACCTTCCGTTGGTGCTGCAGCTGCTGTTGGTGTAGATTGGATGCGGGTACTTGGGGCTTTAAATGAAGAATTAATTTAAAAACTTCAGTTATGGTTCCCACCTTTTGCTGCTGCTCTGCTTTGTGCGCAGCCAACAGTGCGCTGAAATCGGTCGCTATGTGCGGCTTCGCCTCCGGTTTGACGATTCCGCGTTGCAGCGGAAATGGTCCGTTCAGGGAGGAGCAGGAATAGGACGAGGAAGAGGAGGAATCGGGGGAGTTCGAGGACTGGAAGCTGTCCAAAGAGGCGCAGGAGCCGCCGGTGGAGTTGAGGCAAGTGGGGCTCTGCGAGAAGTCGGGCGAGAACTGCAAATCATTGACGACTCATTTGTTCACATGTACTGCTTGAATTGAATTTCGAATTTTGATCACATACTGCTTGAGCATGTTGGACACTTGTGCTAGTGACTAATCAAGCAATAAGCTCTAACCCACCGGAAAAGCCATGTTGAGCGCTGCGCCAAACAGTGCCTGCTGGCGCTGGATTTGTTGGGCAATTTGTTGTGCGGCTGCTGCCGCTGAGGTCATTGCATTCTGCTGTTGTACTGCTGTTGAAGGCAAGAACATTTGAGATGGCGGCGCTGGTGCCGAGCTGTTGCTGTCGATGAACATGTTGTTGGCGGTGAAGGCGGACGGCATTTGTTGGGCACGAAGCTGGCCAAATGCCGATGGCGCTGTCGACTTGATGTCCATGATGAAGTGCGGCGTCTGGCCAAATGGGCCGGCACACGTCTGTGCTATTGACTGCTGTGGAACAGCGACGCCGAAAAACGACGGGAACGGCGGCTGTGAGTACGGCAGGAACGGAGCAGCGGCGGTGGGCTGCTGCTGCTGCGACAGGTGGTACTCGTGCTGCAGCTTCTGCGACATCGCCAGCTCTTTCATGTACAGCTCCAAAATGTTGTTCATTTTGGACCGGACTTGCAGCAAGATGGATGGATTGGTCTTGGCCGCGCACGCTCCTTAAAAAACAAAAATTCATTTCGTTCCATAAAACGCGAAACGCGCGATACGAAATATGTAAAGATTGAATTGCGATAAAACTTTCATTGGACTGTTCATTTGGAGGTTTGTGGTGTGCTCTTTGGTTGCCAGACTTATTTGGTTTGGATTGGTGTGTGCGCGAACCCAAAGAATGGGGGGGGGGGCTAAGGGGCGTTCTGTGTTCTCGGCACTTGCATTCTTAATTGGAAGGTGTGCCCCCATACAGTTCGCAAAACCTGTTCTTCACACTAAAAATACGAGTGGCATTCGCCTACGCCAAATGCCAATTAGCAAATATTTGTGCGGATGGCCGAACACAACAATTTGACTTTTGGTTTACGCAGATCGGATTGATTTGTGTGGTCTAATAACCGACCTGCTGTTTGATTGAACTCTGACGGGGCAACAACAATGGGGGGATTGTTAATACTCATTGTGCATAGGGCACTAGCCTAAAGCAAATGTAGTGTTGTGCCTGGCGTTGGGGAATGGGGGCGGCGTTCTCGGGAGCATTTTGAATCGTTAATTGGACCTGTCGCGTCCCCAACGGCCAAACAGACTGCTGCTAGATACAATTTTGCACCTGCTTATTCGGACCCAGCCTGCTCTGGCTTCGGTTCGCGTGTTTTCACGCCAAAAGGCGTGGGAAGCAGCCAACAAACGAACAAACACAGTTACGCGCGCATAAATTTGCGCCCAATCACAACACGCGCGCATTTGGCATTTGGTCTCCTTCGTTCTCTGATGACGTGGTCAAACAGTCAAACACACAGGCATGCAATTAAGAACGAACTCTCAAAAGTGCGGGAAGGAAGTGGCGCAGCCAATGCAAAAAAGCGCTGCAATTTTATTTAATTGAGTCGCGGCAAAATAGGAAATTTGGTGGAGAACAAAACTCCGGTCGAGAGTCCTCAGTTTGGCAACGTACATAAGAGAGAGAGAGAGAGACTGAAGAACTTGCAAGTGCAGAAATGGACGCGCTTTTATTGCGCGAGGGATTAGCCCTGCGGGACGTCTGTCCAGCGCATTCGCAGAATCAGACAGACATTTTTAGACGCAACAAGGAGTAAAGGAATGGGCACTCGAAATGCCAAAATGGTGATGATTTTGAGTGTCACAATTGCATCGAATTTCACCTCTCTTAATCTTTCTGTTTCGGCACACGTAAGTTGATCGCTGGGATCGATCAGAAAAGACTCTACATTCGATCAGATTGACTCTGATCAGGTCCAGAGGAGTGAGCGGGATCCAACAGGTCGGACAATCGATTCCGATCCAAAAGGTCTGCGTCTAGAGTACAGACCGACCGGACCATTTGGAGAGTTTAGATCTGGGCCAGATTGAGACCAATATATGTATTTTGCGTGTGGCATTATTGGTGGTGTGTTGCAAAAGCAAAGTTCGGCGGCACAAGGCTGGCCAATGCGCAAGCGAAGCTATGCAACAGCCCCAGAGGCGCGCGAGTGTGTAAGCCGAACGCCAAAAAAATCAATGCACGCAAACATTGACGCGTCAGAACAGAGCTGAAAAAGGCACTAGGCCAGAATTTGGATCATTGGTGGTGGAGGATTCCCTGTAAAAAGGTGAAGATATTAAAACACAAATCAGAAAGATTTAAGATTTTTCGGCGCCGTCTAAAAATGTTTGCGTCCAAATTTGCAGGCCTTTCGATTGTGCCAAGGTGTTGCCCTAATCAAATTGTCAACACTGTTCAGACACAGTTTTCTTCGGCAACCAAATGCCGTTTTGGCACAAAAACTGCACAACTATTTATTCTTCAAAAGGGTTTCGGTTCGAATGGAGCCAAGCGCTTTTAAATCCGACTAATTTTGTGGTTTTCGAACAGAACCAATTTGGAAATCTTTCGAATTTACGGCCAAATGAATCACCCTCATTTTCCACTTGGCCATTGGATGGTGAATGGCCAAATGCGCGCGACATGTGTTTGATGTTCGACGGAAAATTGGCAAAGGCAGCGGCAGATTGAAATATTATTATATTCTTTGGTGCCGATGTTTGGCCCGAAAGAGCACAGAAGCTGGGAGTACCGAACCAATAAAGCATTTCCATGTTATATATTTAATTTGAAGTTTTTTCTTCCGCCCAAAAACAAAAAGCACCCGTCGGCTTAGGCAGTGCGCTCTCATCGGTTGGTTCTTCGAATGGAGAGAGTGCGCGGAAGTGCGCAAATCCATTTCGCATTTCCCGTGCTCACGGGCGCTACTTCTCGGGAAGCGAAAAACATTTTGAGACCGGCGAGGTTCTTTCGCCACTAGTCGACCAGAAATCCAAAATCTTGCCAAGTTCGGCCAAAAACCGTAACCCAAAAAAGGGTGGAAATGGAAACATAAAAATTATTATTTTTTGGATTTTCAGACTAAAGGTCGATTTGTTTATTTGTACTTTAGATTTACGTCTAAACTACAATATAATGGCCAAGTTTTTGGATTTGCGCCCAACTGCGGATGTTGTTCTTCCTTTGCGGAGTGGCCAAACGGCAAACAGCAACGCAAAGCGCTAATTAATACTTTCAATAAATGGGAAGGCGGACAGCGCCAGTCATGCGGCGGACAATTTCCCGTTCCGCCGCCAATTAATCGGCGCGTAATGCTGCGAACGGGCACCCCCGCACGGCTCTAGGACTGGGACTGGGGGCCTATAGGGTCTGCTGGGTGTGCAAAATGCAAATTGGACTCTCTTAATCCCCCAACACGAGACCTTTTGTACGCAGAATTGAACAATAATAATATTCAAACACAATGGAAATGGACTAGAATGTTATTTTTTAGAGATTTTCTTAAAAGTAAATCTGGAAATATAAATTTCTGCCTGGTGATTGACTCACAAAATGCGCAGAACAGAAAACACACCACCACCACCACCAACTGTGTGTGTGGGACTGTGGCAGAGTGCACTTTTGTTGGCACGCAATCCGACAAAACATAACGCCAAACAATTCGGTACATGCCCGCAAAGCCAATGGAGCCTCGATTTCGGCGAAAGGGGACAAAGCTTATTCAGCGAAATTTCAAAAATTGGAGAATAAATTATAACTTTCGAGATCCGCCTCTCTTATGGGGGGGTTATGAGACAAAATCCCAAGTGTTTCGCTTTGCGCATAAAATATGCCTTTAAGCTCTGTGCTGCCGCGATGCATCTACACATGTGCATATCTAACAATTATTGTGCGCCCACTGCACAAAGGTCGCTGAGTAGGAAATTGCACCTGTGCGCCCACAAGGTGCGCAAGACCTGCTGCCCAACAAAAAGTTGGCTCTGCCAATTATCCGCCGCCCTGGGCACAAACAAATTAATGGGAAGGCTGGCCGCCGGGGCACAAATTATTAAACTGGCAAGAGGGACGTGCGTGCGCGCCAAGTCTGGGCGGTCAGGCGGCGGATTGGCGCAGCGGAGATTATCCGTTCGGCCGGATGGACGGCAGATTATCGGGCGGCGGAGTGGCTACGGTATTTAGAGTGAGGGAATGCCAGGAAATGTGGCAACAAGTCTGGCACACACGTCTGCTGGCAGTGGGGCTGTTAACAAGGCATTGGGGGATGAGCACTGTTTGTTGGTGGGGTTGGTGGGGTTGGGACTATGGACTCGAGGGGAAGAAGCGAAAACACGCGATGGCAGCAATCAGGGGAGTGCCACACCAATACATACCTATGATGGACTGCTAATGAGCCCCAGCCCCAAACAGCCTCACTCGAAACCCAAAAAAGTGGGGGACCAATAGACCTGGAGAGGAGTCGCAAAAAAGAACTTCCCGCAAAAGGGTTTTTGGAAAAGACCAAAATTTCCGAAGGATGTGAATCTCGTTGGCCCCAGAGGATGATGGTTTGGTCTTTTTGCACTCATCAAACAACACATTCTGGCCATAGCATTCCCTAATTCCGCCTTCGCTAATTGCGTGTTTTTGCCTCTCCTTTGAATGCCGCCCAAACATATTGAGGAATGAGGAGCCCCAATGTTCATTGGAGGTTAATAAAAAGAAGACGGGGAAGTGAGTGAGCTTTGCAAACAAAGCGAAGCCAAAAAAGGCGCTGGCAATAATGCAGTTTCCCAACAATGATCAAAAGTTGTCCAGCAGAAAGAACATTGTGCTCCCCGCGGTCTGTCCCGAGACCAAAGCACGTACGGTAAAAAAATTTTAAAATATTATTTGAAATAATTCTATTTTTGAAATCGAAAATATTCAAAACAATCCAAATTGCAATACTGCTAGTACTTTTCCACCACCAAAGCATCTCATCTTTCAAGTATTTTGTAGCACCCCAATTGGAGGAATTTCGTAGTCTTTTGTGGCCAGCGGATTCACCGCTATACGTACGTACCTATTTCGTATTTTGCAGTCAAAGCTCTACGCTTCCCAAGGCATATCTCGACTCTCGACGAGAGCGAAACAAAATAATATTGTTTGGAATTGCTCCGAATCACAAATAATAAAGGGAACGTCATTTTGGGTCGGAAAAGTCCTCCGAGAATCTAAGAAAGAGTGTGCGATGAGTTGACAACAGAACTATGTTGATTCAATGGCAATGGGGCGGATGCCGAAGAGGAAGAGGGGGGAACCGGGAAGGACGGGGTCCCGTCAGTCTAACAGGGGCCGCTCTCTGTTCCCCGAAGTCATTTATTTGTTGTTTTGTGCGCAAGCCCAAACGGAAGGCTTAGACGGAGAGCGCAACGCTTACGCATGCGCTGGGGCTTAACTTTCGTCGCTCTCTTATGGCTGTTTTGCTGACTCAACGGCAGCAGCATTTTTGGGCCTTCTTGGTTAAAAAAAGTTGGCGAGAAGTGTTTGGCCTCAACAGACTGACGACACATTTTTTGGCACGAAATGCCATTTTGGCGCAGAGAACCCAAGTGACTCCAAAGTCAGCTGATTTGTTGGGCAGCAAATGGCAAATACCTAAGCGAGGTTGGAGGCAATTTAAATGAAACAGCAGCTGCTCTGAGGAGGTACAAGCATTGGTCGTTTGGAAATTAAGAAATGAACTACAAAAATCGCCCGCAAAAGCGCCTACGCGCGCAGCGAAATGGAAATGATTGTAAAAGCCACAATTTTGCAAAAAATCGGAAGCGACCATTGGAATGCGCGCATTCTGCGTAGAGACCTAGAGACACTGGCATATGCAAGGTAAATAATTGTTGCCTGTTTCCGTCGTCACATTTGCGGGAACTCGGGGCCTCATTCGACCTTTGACACTTTATTGGCATTTGTGTGCCGAATTTGGTGCACAAGTAATAATCGCTAGCTGCGCCCTGAGAATGGGAGAGAAATAAATGCCTATAGAGGTAATTGATCTGGTCCAAATCTTTGGCTAGTTTTTCTGTCCCCAGGTGGCATAATGCCTAATATAGTATTTGGTGCAGAGCTTCAGATGGTGCTTTTTCTTTAAAGTTATATTTTCAGACTATTCAAATTTTCTGGAGCGCAATTTTGCCTTCGCCAATCACCGCTTCTCTTTCACCCCTTCTCCTATTCCCCGCGTCCATTAGCCTTTTATCACTGCGCACAAAACGGAAATGCGAACGTGATGGGGAGGGAAGGATTGGAGGTGGGATTGGTCGGTCGGTTCTCGGTTGGTCCCGTTTGGCGATGGGAAAATGTGACGCAGCGGCGGCGAGAGCGCCCACCCGCCGCCAACAAACATGTAATGAGAATGGGCTGAGGGAACGCCGCGAATGGTCGACTGCGAGAGCATTCATTGTTGTTGGGGAATGCGCGGGCGCCCGCACGCGAAAGTGGGGCGAACGCAAAAAGTGCAACAAAGAAAAAGCAAAAACACTTGCGAATCGCAAAATTCAAAATTTGGAAACATAAAATTGGAAAATTAAAATAGGGCACAGCCAAAAAACAACACACTGTTTTCGACAAAACGAATACCACCAATTCGGATTAGCAATAGCGAAACATATTATGCATATGTTTTTTCAAATTTTGGTGGGCAAAATGTAATTTCTAATTTCCGATTTTTATCGAATTCTTGATTCAGTCGACTATTTTTTTGTGTTGTCGCAAGAATTAAAAGTTCGTTCAATTTGTGTGGGAATGCGAAAACAGCTCGTGCTCTCTCTCTCTCTCTCTCGCGTTTGTTTGGCCGCCGATGGCTGGCGAATTCGATAAACAGGGAAGGAACTGGCGGCGGAAAGGGACGAGGCAATTGGGTGGGCCCTCAGTCCATAATAAACGCGAAAACAAAAGGGAAAGGGACTCAGAAATTGCACAAAAAATAAAACAGTAAAACCATTGGAGACAGATGTCAATTTTTGAGGTGATAAAAGAACCGAAAAAGCTTAGGTATTTTGGCAAAACCCAGAATATCGCGTTCGATTCTTTTTGATCAAATTAGTCTCCTTTTCATCGTCCGCCACCAATCCAATTTTAAAATTAGTGGCAAAATTTGTTTTTTCTTTGTACTCTCTTTGTTTCACAGCAACACTATCAAAAAATCAAGCAATTCGTACTAAATGAAATTATTAGGATTCAAAAGTGGATTAGTGGCGATGAATGAACGAAAGCGAGAGTAAATATCCCGAAATCCCAATGCGAAATGTTTGGAATGATTTCAAATGAATGAATCCTTGGTGAAGTGTACACCGCCCATTTTACGGTAAATGAGTGGCAATTTAGAGTGGCGCAGAAGCCCTCCCTCGGCACTTATTGGGTATGCTGCTGACGCAATTTGACGCGCACCTGATTGGGACTTCACCGCCGGATTTTGACTTAATAATGGCACACAACTCGCACGCGCCAGCGCAGCCATGGCAACGGAGAGAGGGAATTGTGGTGTGGTCTGCTGATGGATGGGTTGTTGTGCTCGGCTACAGAACGCGAAGAGAAAGCCAACCAAATGGGGGAAAGTTCAAATTTGGCATTTCGAAGAATTTTGGGGAAACGTGAAGTGAAAATTCTCGACGAAATTGTTCACGTGACTTTTAAAAATCGGAACATAGGTAAAAAGAAGGGAATTATTGTTAACGGCTGATAATTGATAAAGGATGCGTAAAATGGCGGAGACTGAAATTGGAAACGTGCATTGGGGGGGGGGGGGAAGGATAAAAAAAGGTAAAAAAATGTTTGTATTTTGATTCTTGATCGTAAAAGTATTTTCCCCTCAAAAATTTATTTTGCGAAAAAAGATTGAACGAATGTGCAAAACTGGCGTAGAGCCTAAGCCCAGATAGGGATGCACTTGCCCTGCATGGACATTGATTTATTTGTGATTCGGATCGGCTGCATGGGCGGAAATCAATGTTAGAAAATTGGCCAATTTTTACAATAATTTGAATCAAAAATCGTCCAAAAAATAGCACTATTCAATTTTTTGTAGAATTTGGGTTTTACCCCGAAATTAATTTTTTTTCTTTGCCCCACTCAAATAGTGTAAAATTGAGTTTTACTACACAAGAGTTGAAATTACGCGCGCCGACAGGTGGAACTGGGAACGGGAGAAACAAAAACTGAAAACTGTTTGTTTCGCCGTGAATTAAAAATATAAAAGGGAACGGGAGTTGGAGAGGCGATTCTCAACCTGACGTTGGGCGGACGGGAGATTGGCCCGCGGCAAGGGCACTACTACACTATTGGCCTGCCACAACTATTTACGAGTTTTGCGTGGGACAAAGGGATCGCCCCGAATTGCACTGGCGATGAGAATGAGACTATGATGAGACTGCTGACCCAGTCCAAGGGAAGGGCACCCAATAAATACTATGTGTATCAGAAGGATGGACTGGGCTCTTCCAAAGGGCATTTGTGCCGTTCTCAGTGTTTGCCTCACGCCAAGATGGGGCTGAGAGTGCCCTCATAAAAGACCCAACCGAACACAAAGAGCCCCCAACGTCCAGTGAATTGGGTCACTACAGGCTACAGCTGGAGTAGGGCACTGACTACTACTCCACATGGCTTAGTAGAGTGAGTAGAAGTAGAGTGCTCAGGGTCAGTGTTGGTTTTTTTGGTTGGGTCCTACTAGAAACTTTAGACTTTTATGGATGAAGTTGGAACTTGGAATGCTCAAATAATTTGTTTAAACTTTTCCGAAAATCAATTTAAGTATAGGTATATTCCATAATTGCATTTCTATGCACGTATTAAATGTGGGAAAGGCGTTCGTTCCTCCGCTTGAGCAAAGAATGATTTGCGTTCAATGGATCCCAGTCCAATCGGCTGCGCAAATTTGCAAACAAAGCGCCGCCAAAAATGGCGCATGTGGGGAATAGTGGAATTCCGGGGGAAATGATAGTCAAATAGTGTTCGGTTCCCCAGAATGCGTGGGATCGTCGGGTACGGTACGGTAAAAACGAAATGGCACCTTTTTCTCAATTTATACAAATGTCGCTTTGTATTTAATTGAAGATATATATGCAGGGCTTTGAAGCTTCGATCCATTGGTGTGGATTTTTAATTCCATTTTCACCTGCACAGCATTTTTATCGAATTTTGGTGTGCCGCTTTAGACCCAATTTTCACCTGTTGGTGCAAAGAATGGGTCAGGGAGCGAGTGAAAGTGGGTTGGTTGGTTGGTGGTTGGGGGTGGGTGCTGGCTAGCCACCTCCCCTCCCCCATTTTGCTGATCGAGCGCCTGCTGGTGGGCGAACAAAGATTGGATGGACACAGATGCGCAATGAATTGGGGGGAATGCCGTCGCGAAATTTGCATAACTGAACGTTCGCTCTCCAAAATGGACGCGCCGCAAGGTCAGCACCTTACAAGGGACACAGGAAATTTGTTATGGTACAAACTCTCAACGAGGCTGTTTTTGTACGAAATATAAATTGTACAACTCTTGTCTAAGAGTTGTGGACAAAAATGAAATGTTGGAGGACTTCAGTCTTGCCACAGAGTTTTGCTTGGGATTGCTGAGAACACAACAGTGCTAATAACACTTTGGCATCCGAAAGTGCACCAAAAATGCCGCGCAGGATCGGCGGCTGACTGCTGCTGCGCGTCGAATTTGGCGATGGATGGGTTCCCAGAGGGGAGGTGGTTGGTTCTCCTTTTGGGGAGAACAAGGAAAGGGAAAAGGTGTGCAGTTTGTCGGAGGTTCTTCGCTCCCACAGCGCCGCCCTCGACGCCAGCCACCAACCACTCTGGCGACCCCACACAAGAAAGAGATTAATGAGGTTGAGGCGGTGTGGGACTGGGAATTGGGGGAATGATGACGACGAGGAAGGGGGAAGCAAACAAACCAGCAGAAAGGTGCATGCGGCAGTGAATGCCTCCACAATGTGGCCGAGGGCGCCAGTTTAACGTTTCAATTATTGTACTAATTTTGTGGTCTCTGGCCTGACCTTTGATACAATAAATGTTCAACTATTCCGCCACGCGCACACCCAATCTTTGACCAATCCAATCAATCGGTTTCCAGTGTTGTTGAGAGACGAGAATATTTACATAGATTTGCTACATAATTTTAAGGTCACCAAAATTAGTTTGGAAAAATTCGAAATTCTCAAAAGGGCTTAGGCCTTCTATCGCTTGCCAAGAAAATTGGCATTTTTGTGAAAACTGAAATTTTTCAAATTGGAAAACTGAGTTGGTTTGTGTGCGGGGGGTAACGGTGTTCGTAAAATAATGTACCGGTTGGTTCAGTCCCCAACTGTGGGGGGTGTTTGTAAATTGTAGTTTGCAAATTGGTTCTGTGAGAAATTTGAAGGGCCGCATTTGGAACTCATTCACTTGGCGGTCAAAAATCACTTTCGATTTTTAAAAGTCCTACCATTCCGGCCCATTTTATATTTCCTTATTTCCATTTAAATTTCGAATGAATTTTTGGACCATTTGGCCACCGGAAAGCATAAAATGGGGATTGGATTCGGGAGCAGTGGGGCCGCTGGCCAGCAGAATTTATGCGCCGATTTCGCGGCCGAGAGACGAATAGCCGCCACATTGGTCGCCGCCGAATCGCGGGATGGGAGGTCCGCCGGTGAAAAATTGGAAATGCACGGGAAACGGCCAAATGTGTGTAATGAAGCCTCTGACAAAAACTAATTTGCACATAAAACGCGAGAATTGGGATTTTACGAAGACCGTAAATTCGAGAAATCGAAAAGAATTAAACGCCAGAATTTAAATTTGCGACGTCAGAAATGAAATAGAGCCATCAAACTCATTGCATTAAAAAGTGCTGTCCAAAACTCCAAAATATCCAAATTTGTAATATTTCCAGCCCTCGCAACCACCAGTTAATTAGCCGAGAGTGCCGCGCACATTTTGGTTTTTGCCGTTGCTCTCTAGTCGGTAGCAAGCCAAACGGGCGGCGGATACGGTCAGCGGATTAACGAACGCCACACGGCGGATAGGCAACAGGATATTTGGCTGATGAATTTTCTGCGCTCGAGATTTGGGCGAAGATTGCGATTTTTGAGGGATTTGAAATTCCATGTTCGGTACCCAAAAAGCGGTGGTCTCTTGGGCTGATAGTAGTGGGCTTGTGGGGTTGTCCAGATCTAGATCACACGAATCTTCAAAGCATCAGTGAGAAGCGGCAAATGGCACCGATAACCCGATGAGGGACAATAAGATTCTGGGTTGGTTGGCTCCGGGGAGAGATGGACCGCCACTGGTTCGGAACATTGAACGGAAGAGGAAAGGCGAAAGGGGAGGAATAAGCATAAAAGCATAATCAAAGCGCGCAGCAGAGGCCAAGGCCAATGGCCAATTTTGCTGTGTGCTGCTGGCTCCGCCACTGCCTGCCGGTTTGTTTTGCTCTTGCGCTTTGGCTGGCTGCTGGCCGCGCCCTCCGCAATTTGCATAAATGGACCGCGCCGCTGCATTCGCTGGCTTAGGCTTTGGCTTCCGCGGGCACGGCCTTCTCTGCGTCGGCGGAGGCTAGAGGCTAGAGGCCACTGGAGTGGACTTTGCTGTGCTCTGCTGCTGGCCCTCCCTTCTTCTCTATGTTCTCTGTTCTCTGCTCCCCCTCCATTCCATTATTATTGCTTTGCTATGCTTGGCTGGCGCTGCACTCTCGCTTCATCGATTGAACACCGCTGGAAAGGCGTTGGACGCCGGCCGGCCGCCACATTGGGCGGAGCGAAGCAGGCAGCTGCAGCGAGGAATGGAGAGTTGTATTGGGGAGAGGGAAGAAGAGGAAAGAGTGGGGAGTGGGCACACCCAGCAGCAACGACCTTGGTCTTGCTGCTTTTTGTTCATTCTATTTTCTGCTCTCTTTTTGCCTAGTATCTGTCTTGTCTGCCCGTCCATTTCCCGTACTGCTGCCGAGTGCCGCATTTAATGTTTGTTTGTGGCGCAGCAGAGTGACCATTTGCCGGTCCCGGCCAGGCACAAATTAAAAATCAATGCAGCTCAGCTCCTGCTGACCTTGCTTTGCTCCGCTGCCGTCCAATTTTCTTGCTCCGGCGCGGCGCAAATGGGAAATGGGCCGCCTGGGAAAGTGACCGTCACAGGCACGCAGATTTGCATAAAAAGAACGGGACCCGGGGAAAGCAAAAGCGCTAACCAAAATGCGCAGTGAAACTTCTCAATTCTCATCATCAACAATTGTATTTTTCGCTTCAAATTCAGATGCAGTTTTCTTTTTCATCGTCCACTCTTTCTTTCGTTCTTTTTAATGCGTGTTTACGCGTTGTGCCTCTCCACTAGTCCCAGCTTTGTCCTCTTTCGCTTCCGTTTCAATCGCCAGTTTCTTGTTAGTTTTGAAATTGCTCATTTCATACTTCAAAAACTCCAGGGCACTCTTGTCCATCGTGTCCACATTCCTCAAATAACCTTGAAGCCTGACCTTTTGTTCGGGCATCACCGAATCCAAGTCAATTTCCTGGAGCTCTTTCTTCAAACGGGTGCGCGCTTCAATGTAGGCTTCAGACTCAATTGAGCTGGGTCCCCGTTGGCCAGTTGAAGTTGTTGCTTGTTCGTAATTCTAAGTCATTTTGCTTTCTGCATTCTGCCAGTTCAACTTACTTGCTGCAGAATCTGCAGAACTCTCTCATGTTCCGCATCTTCAGCAGCATCCTGTGCTTTTGAGGGGACACACCCGCCACTTGCCCCCAACAAACAATTGGACAACAAAACGGTGGTGGAAATCAGTAGGAAGCAATTCATTGCTTTATGATAATTGATAAAATAATAATTAAGGTAAAATTGGATCATAGGTCCCAGACTGGAATCGCATAAAAACGACTTTATAGGTTTTGTTATGCGCTAAAAATGATAGAACAGCGGAAATTAGGGAGTCGCTTGATGATTTTACCAAGAAAATGCCGACTTCAAAGTTGGCAAAAACCACAGGGGGGACCCTTTTGGAATTTCGGGTCAAAAATTTCAAATCGATAAATTATAGCTCATTCGACGCGTCTCGACGAGCTGAGTCGAATGGTATCAGAATAAGGCAGCCCTAGTGATGAGTGGGTGATTCAATTCATTTTTATTGCCATTTCGCCCGCATTTTTTTTCCATTGCAATGCCATGCCAAAAATTAGCATCAAAATATGGGAAGGAGAGACTGATCAAATGATCATCAAAAACAAATTGAAAATTATGATCCCATTAGTGGTTTGTATTTGTACATTTTTAAAATTGGCATTAGGATTCCAACGGAAATCAGGAGAATGTGAGAATTTTCTCACCAGTGTTTTCCGTTTTTCTCTCGCGGATCCAATTCAAGGGGGTCAACCCAAACCCAGTCAATTTCGTTTAAACTTTAAACGTAGGCCACAAGCTTAGAATTATGTAAAACCTAAAAAACCTAAAATCAACCCCAACTTGGTGTTTTGGTCCCTAAAATAAAATACATAATTTATTTACATATATTATTTACTATACAATATGTACCTTGATTCAATTTTTTATCATTCCCCTATTAAGCATCAACCTTTTACCTATAACTATAACGCAGTAACCACCATTCGACTCAAAATCCAATCTTTGCCTTGAGAAAAACCCTTCACACAGAAGAATATTTTTCCTTGACAAGACCAAAGTATCGTCCTCATCCTCTCATTTCTTTGTTCTCTTTGCTCGCATTTTTCTCTTTCTCTAAACTCTAACTAATAGGTACTTTATGGGCAAACCAAGCGCCAAAAATTGCCTTTGCCTTTTTGCCTCTCGCCATTTTCACATCAACAATCGTCATCAGGTCCATCACTCACCATCGTCAGTCTTATTACGATTTCACAATTATTACTAATATATAAAGTATCATTCTTTTTTCGAATGTAGTAGTCATTTCTCATTTCGTCATTTGCCGCGTACCTCCTACCTAACTCATCCGAAACCTTTCCTCTATCACACTCCAAAATAAGCGAAGATTGGTGTTATCCTGTTAACATGACTCTATTTTGATTTAAGTAATAGTTATACTTGTAACCAGTTTGCAGCTATTTGCCTTTATCGACTTCATTCTTTTCCTCTAAAATTCACTGAGATGGAGCAACAACAGCAAGCCGAAGGTCAGCAGAAGCCGAAAGCGGATCCAAGGTCGGCCGTGGATGGAGACGGAAAAGGAAAGGACCTTACGCCGGCACCAGGTTTCATTTTGACATTGTTTTTGGACAATTTATGAGCCAAAATTCATTTTGCAGCGCTCGAGTTCACCGAGGAGCAAATGCAGCGCACAGTGAAGTGCCGCAGCTTCGAGGGCGAGATTATCGAGGTTCTTCACTTTGCCCTCAAACACATTTTCTAATTCTCGGCTTTGTTCAGGCACCTTGGCATCTGATGGCACAATCGCGCACTTTTTTGAACATGTGGTGAGTGCAAAAAGGGAATAGTTCACCCGCACAAGCAAGTCCCCAAATTATTCAGGAAAGACCTGAACATGGAGGAGAGCTTCAATAAGGAGGGCAACGAGGAGTTTGTCTTCACGCTCAACGAGATCACCAAGGAGTGCTTCGAGCGCCTTCTGGACTGGATGCGCGAACACCATGGACTGGCGGAACCAGAGGTCAAGGAGGACCCGATCACCACGGAGGTTCGAACATCCGCAGAAGATGCCCATCATTGCCCCCGAATATTGTTCAGCGCATCTGGTTCGAGTTCACCGAATACGAGCGCACCTTCTTCGACGTGGACTTCGAGACCGTGAAGGAATACTTCTTGGCCGCCAACTATCTGGACCTGCGCTCGCTCTACTACTATTGTGAGCCAATAGCGGAGTATTCGCCCACATAATATTTGTGCAAATTCAGGCGCCCAAGAGTGTGCCCGTTGCATCATGGACAAGGAACCGGAGCAGATTCGCGAGATGCTTTGCCTCGAGGACGTGGGTTGACCGCCATTTATTGGAAGGTTCAATTTGGATTTCTCCCCAGGATTTGACTGAGGAGGAGAAGGTCAACATCCGTGCCGAGTTCGGCATTCCGAATCCGGACGGCACCGTGGAGCCGAAGCCAGGCCCGAGCGGACTGCAGCAACAGGACCAGGCGGGGGCCAGCGGCAGTGGGTCAGTACTATATCCCGTTGGCGATATTTTGCTGCACCATTCCCATTAACAGCAGCTCCAACTAGACGCCGGCGACGAGGCGCAGCGATCTCTGCAGATCTCGGAATGTGTTGATGTGCTAGACGCTTTGTTTAATTTCACGTTGTGCTCTTGTTTCTAGTAAAGTTTTGTTTAACGATAAAAGATGAAAATTGATCACGAGCTTAAGCCTTCAGAGGGTAGCACCCAATTAAAAATGGATTTGTCGGGGGAGGAAGAACAAACAAAACAGGTGTTCGGTTGTGTCGCCCTGGTGAAATGTCGGCACTCCATTTGGGTGTTTATTCGAAAGGGAAAATGGCCAGGTTGATGACCCTCCTTGTTGCACTTTCGCTGTTCTCCGTCCAAACTGTTGGTGTGCAATGCTCCAATCTGACAATGCAATGTGCGTTTGTAAAATTCAAATGCTTTAAAAATTTCAAATTTAAAAACCGTTTTCGCAGTCGTGACAGCCAACGAGATCTCACACATGCGTGCAGTGGCGTCGAAAGTGGACGACCAGCGTGTGCGCGATTTGATCACGAACATGACGAACGCGATGGATGCGGAAAATAAACGCGTTGCAGCGCTGAAGAAGGCCCATCCAAAGGGCAACTGGACCGCGAACAGTGGACTGGGCGCCAAATTCTTTCAAGTTGGCGATAAAACAGTCAAAACTTGCTTAGGTATCCGGGTCCTAATAATAGTAATTCCCCACCAAGTCCAACTCATCTGATCGTTATTTTAGATAAAACTTGTAGCGCTCAAATATTTATTTCCCATTCGCCAGTTCAACGCAATGCTCGCGAGCAACGCCTCGGGACTGAACGAGACGGAAAGGATGCAAGTGCTTCACTTGCTGCAACAGGCTGCCCAACGGGCGGACGACAGTCTGGGCGTGCCGCTGCACACCAAAATGAGCTTTGCCGAAGTTCTCGCGGACGAAGCGAACTGGGCCGACGAAGGCGAAGATGGAATCACCGTTTGACGGGATTTGGATACGAAAATGAATATTTGGGGGAATGCGTCAGCAATAAACATCAACAGTAACCATTGAAAAAATTATTACCTATATTACTTCGCCTATTCTTTCATTTTGCCATTTTAAAGCAGCGGTTGAAGTGAGATGAAGCACAAACAATAGACAAGGAAGTCATTGCCCATGTTGGCCATGAGCCATGAGAGTTCTTATTTCATTAAATTCTGTTTGCTCCGAATAATAATGGGAAAATAAGTACACATAGATAGATATACGCTGACCTAAAATTTAGCCATTGTTGGGAGATCAGAAAGTCGACAAAAACTGGGAGAAAGGCAATCCAATATATCGGGGATGTTGAAATTGATCTCAATTCTCAAATATGGATTGCACAATATGGCAGGCTACCTAAATAATATTGTATAATGTGAATATTGTTAGAATGAAAAAAGCGAAATGTCAGAAAATCTAACAAAATGCTAACATTATTTACACATGTCATACTCATAAAGTCTGAATGTAGGACTGATCTAATAGCTTGATTTGATGACCTGATTCGATATACACATAGTATGTGTATCTATTGCCCAGACCAATTTGTCTGCGCAGGTTCTTCCAATGCACACTTGTGTTTGATGAGATTCGAGATTAATCGCGAAAAACAAACTAAAATGTGCTGAATATTCTTACGATTTCTGCTGAATGACTGATCTTATTTATCTGCTGGATGATCGAATCGATCTGATCCATCCTCATTTGATTGGCTGATTCACTTATTACACATCTCAGATGGCCAATCCAATGTGTTGACTGACCGTTTTGACTTGATCTGACATTGAGATATTTCCACAAGCTTCGACTTGCAAATTTCATTTCCATCTGTTTGGGTTAAAAATATATTACAAAATTTTTATTTTTTTTGCAAATGATTGATCAGCAAAAAGAAGATGGAAAATAGTATCGTGCTTTTTTTCTTCTCACCACCGATCAACCCCATCCTCCCACAGCCAATCCAATAGGGTTGTGGCGCCAATCACGAGACTTCGGGCAGCGAGAGGAAAAATATCATAGGCGGACGTACGCCCAATGCTCCTAATGCCTATTTCTACGTCGAAAGCGCGCGCGGACGCGTTTTGCCGTAAATGGGCTAGAATTTAGCGTGAAAATTCGAATTTTAGTTCACCGAATACTAGTGATACCCATTGACCAAGTCATGGCCAAATGTTTGGACAGGACAATTCATAATTTCCACAATTTCATTCTATAATTCCGTTAATTCCGTTTTCATAAGTGATTTAAAGATTTATCCCAAAGTCTATCTGATGAGGTCTTCATTCCTCATGAGGTTATGATTATTCAAATTCCTCGCTTCCGCATCACCCGAATTGCCACTAAAATGGGCCGACGTACGCGTGAAAAAATAGGTAGCTACCCAAAATGGGCGGCTCCACCTGCCTCCACGCCCATACGGGTCCACGGGCGAATGCACTCTGTTGGGTGGGGGCGATGACGCGCATAAAAGCCATGCCCAACCGGGAAAGGGCCATCACTTTCTCCTTCGCGCCTCGACCCGGGCCTGCACTGTTTTGCTTCTCCGATCCTGCACATTCGACCGAAAACAGGTATGTGGAATTGTGGAACTATAGCTAGCAGCTATCTGTCACATGACATCGCTCAATCATGTTAAGCAGATTCGAATTTTGCAAACAGGGAAAGGGCGCAACTGCACCACCATGTCTCCTCTGCCGATGTTCTTCTGGCTGTGCACGTTGACAGCGTTGCTGTGCTGCTGGCCTGTGGAGGGCGGACGGTCGCCGAAGGAGGCCTTCACCAAGGTGCTGAACGTCGTCAAAATGGGTCGCAACAACGGCGGCGGCCGTCTGGCGTTCGTGGACAAGCTGCTCCACGAGGACTCCTACTACCTGCCCGCAGTGTTCGGCGGCACCTTCGAGCGTGATCCGGAGACGCGCAACCTGGTGTGTCCGCTGCGACGCACCGTGGACACCATTCTGGCCTATGTGCGCGAGCGGCTGCTGCAGAAGTACCACAAGTTCCAGTACAAGCAGCTCAACGAGCTGCCCGTCCCCAAGGGCGGATGCCACCTCAGCTTCCCGCTGCCGAAGACGGTGCGCCACAATGCGTTCCTCTTCGAGCAAGGGCTGAAGATGTCCGCCGACGAAGTGGAGGCACTGGTGAGCAGTCTCTGGTCCTATTTCATCAGTGCCATTCGCCACTTCACAGGTGCCTGAGGGCGAGCAGGAGGAGTTGCGCCGACCGGTCCAAGCGCTGACGACCGCTGCCAAAGCGATGTGGCACGGCACTCGTGTTGGCTCAACGAAGGCGGTGGAGGGCGTCAAGAAATTCTACGCCGCTCTGCGCAACCAGGAGTACAACGAAAAGTTCACAATCAAGTTCGAATCGGGCGAGTCCGAGGCGCCGGTAGAAATGCCGCCTTCTTTCGAGGGCGTCATCGAGCTGAAGGGCATCAACTTCCTGTTCCTGGAGAAGAAGCTCAAGACCACCTCGCACTCGATCAGGGCAAGTTGGGTTGGAAGGGAGAGACAGTAAGTGTTCCGCTTGATTAGGCCTTCATGACTGCGCTGCTGGAACAGCTCAAGCTGCTCAAGTACGAGAATCTGCGCATGCCCAAAAAGGGCTGCTACATCGACGGTGTGCGCAACGAGGAGAAGGGCACCGAGCAAGGCCAGCAACAGCAACTCTACACCATCCACGTGCGGCCCGCACAGTTTGCGCAGACAAACGAGCGCGAGTTCGAGACGCTGGCCGACCAAGTGTACAAACGCTTCGAGGGCATGGACCAGGAGGCGCTCAAGGCCTACAACGCGGAGAAACAGAATCCGGCTTCAGCACTGGACGACCACATTGCCAAGTGCGATGCATTCGCCCAGCACATGCAGGTGCCAAAACAGCCTAAAGCGCATAGAGTCAGTCGTTCGCACACAGAGTGCGCTGGACGAAGTTGTTGCGGAGCAACCTCAACTGCCCACACTGTTTGGCGCCGCCATTGTGCACAAGGAGGGCAAGCACTCGCACTTTGCCGTCTCCGAGACGGTCATGCTGAGCCCGTCCCACGGCTCAACGGTGTCCTCGGCGTACGAAACGCTGGCGACCAAATTCCACGCGAGCGCGAAGCAAGTGCTCGCAGCGGTCGAGGGGCGTCTGGACCCGAACACGCTGAAGTTGGCGCCGAACGGATGCTACGTGAAGGGCAAGAAGGTGCGCTACTTTTCAAAATATGGGACATTTACATTTGGATTATGGTTTTCGCTGTTTTTAGGTGCTCAAAGAGGACGGGAATGGCCACCGCTACGTGGTGTTGGGACGACCGGCCGCGTTTGGCAAACTGTCCGCGGCACAGTACGACCAAGTGCTGGGACTGTTGCGCTCTCCGGTGGACCCCCAGGTGTCCACTTTTGCGGAGCACACCCGCAAAATGTACGCCGACGAGAACCAAGTGAAAATGGTGAGCGCCATCGAGGGCTGCAATGCGCTGAAGGCGCTCGTTCACTCGGCGATCGGCATGAAAATTGACCCAGAGGCGCACAAAGCGGCCGAAGAAGGGGCCGACGACGGCGACGACGAAGGCGCCGTGCAGCTCTCCAACTTCGTGGCATTCCAGGTGGGCAATAGAAATGGTGCCCTGAACCCAAATTCGATTTGTCTGTTCAGGCCATCAAGGTGGGCAGCGACGCGTTCGGACCGGAGGCGAAGCTGGACTGGAGCGCCATTCCGAAGTACGAGCAGGAGCGCCAGGAGAAGCTGTTCCGCAAGCTGGAGAAGATGTACAAGCGCTTCTTCAAGGTCGCTGAGGAGAAGGACCACGTCAGCGATGAGTCGCTGACCGTGGCGGTGCAACCGCCCAAAGAGCTTCTGGATCAGGTGGACACATTTTTGAATTTATTATTTGGCGCCAAACAAAAATTTTGAATTTTCTATTTGAGGAGGAACGCGTGTTCGAGTTCCTGCAGAAGATTCGCTACGACATTGCCCTGAAGCCGGGCGCTTTCGCGGCACTCTCTGACGAACAGTACGACGTGGTGGTCGACCTGATCCGGCGACCGGTGGAGCAGCACGAGTTGCGCGAGGCTGTCGCGCACGCCCCCGAGGTTGGCGACGCGTACGCGAGCGTCAAGCACGGCGAGGTGCGCAGCAAGCACTTCCACCGCATGTGGGACACGGAGTGGAACCAGCAGGTGGGCGCGAACTGTTAAGCTTTAACTCTAACCCTCTCGGGTTGTCAGATTGCCGCTGACGCGATTGTGGGCTGCGATGCGCTGAAGAAGGTGCTGGAGGCGTCGCTGGGAGACGTGGACCCTCCGGTGGAGCGCGAGGACTGGGACTCGATTGAGCTGCAGGCGCCCATCCAGAAGTTGGCCGAGTTGCCGCACTCCTTCGAGGGCGTGCTCAAGCTGAAGGGCGTCAACTTCGCCTTCTGGAAGAAGTCCCTGAAGAGCAAGGACAGCGCTCACATGCAGGCGTTTGTAGACGCGCTGCACAAAAAGCTGGAGTACAACGGCGCGCCAGAGATGAGCGTGGTTCCGAAATGCGGATGCATGGTTCGGGCGGCAAAGGACGCGCAGAAATCGACGCCGGAACGCTTCGTGTATTCGCTGGACGTGCGCCCGGCTAAAGAGGCGTTCACGAAACTCTCGCCCGACCACTACGCCATACTGCGCACAGTGTTTGCGCGCTTCAACGGCATCGGCAAGAAGGGCTTCAAGGTGCGTTGGCGAATGAACAAATGCTAGGGGCGATGGGCTGGAACTAGGAAATTGGGGTAAGAGAAAAAAAATGGCGATAGAAGGTGAAACTGAGGGATAGGGGATGAGTAGAGAGAGGGAAGGGAATAGAGATTGCCCAAGAGTTGCGCAAAATGAGTGTAGAGAAAAGAAGACGAAGAAAAAATTTGGACGGGGATGAAGCGGGAGAGAAGAAGATGGATGAAAGGTGTACTAAGGGATGGTGGGAGGAAGGAGGAATATAGGAATATTCCTTGACATACTGTACCCTCCCCACCCATTTAAGGCGTACATGGAGGCGAATGAGCACGAGGTGGAGACGCAGATTGCGCAGTGCAATGCCTTCCGACCGCTGATCTCGATGGCGCTGCACGACACAGACCGAAGCGACCGCGTGGCGATGGAGTTGCGCGGTCGCCTGGGCGCCCAAATCATGAACTCAGTGATCAACACGCGAAAGTTCAACAAGTCCATGATGAAGGGAGTCATCCTGAGTCTGATCGGCAGCGGCGGAATCGCCATGCTGCTGGACGGAGTTGCCTTCAAGGCCATCATCCACGTGGTGTCGCTCCACTTCGGCGAGAACCACCCCTTCACTTGGTCAGCCAAATAGGGGATCCTAAATGGAAATTTGCGCTCAGGTTCGTGTCCATCGTGCTCGGCTCGGTCACACCGCTGTTCGCGGAGACGTTCGACTCGCTGGTGATCAAGCGGCTGCTGATCGCTGACCAGGGCGGCAAATTCTTCCCGACCTCGGCGGACGGCAAGATCGACTGGAAGACCATCTGGGAGGACTTGAAGGGCGCCGCCCAGTCGGGAGGCATCGCCTCCGTCGGCTCCATCTTCAACAACTGGGCGATGCTGGCCGAGTCCTGGTCCATGTTCCCGCTGCTCGGCGTCACCAACCAGATCGCGGCAATGACTTCTGGTATGAACTGTTTGTTCACTCTTGTCAATCACCAATTGATCAGTGCTGATCTCCATTTGATCAAACGATCAGTGCTAATCTCTATTTGATCAAGCGATCAGTGCCGATCACCCCGAATTATCATTGATCATTCCCTCCCGCAGCTGCGATGGTGCCGATCGAGGTGAACCACATGCGTGAGCTGACCACGGTGGCGGTGCTGGAGAAGATGCGCACCGGCTTCTTCCCGAAGCTGGACGCGGAGCAGGTGTTGCTGGAGTCGAGTGCGGAGGAGAAGAACAAGAACTGGTTCACCAACCTGATAAAGATGTTCGACAACAAGGACGAGGAGAAGCGCAAGCGAGCCAAGCTGCACAAGGAGGTCAAGGCGGAGGTGTTCCGCGTGATGGAGAAGTCGGCCACCTGGGGCATGGCCCTGAACTCGATGGGCATTGGGGCGCTGCTCAGCTTCTTCATCGGCCTGTTGCCTGGCTTCTCGTTGGCGCGCACCCTGTCCAAGGACAGCTGGTTCAACAAACTGGAGATGGAGCAGATCATGACCATGTGAGTTGGGACAATCCACCTTATGCCGGGATTTATCCACTTGTCTCCTCCAGCATGATCAACTCTCCCACGGAGGTGCTGTCGATGAACGTAAACACGCTGACCTCGAGCATGCTGGGCAGCGAGAAGTTCCAGAGCTGGATGAGTACCAGCGACCAGAAGAACGCCCGGATGGTGGGCCTGATCTTCGAGAAGGCCATCCAGCAGATGCGCGGCGTCGGCTCCACCCAGCATGCTGTCGCGATCACGGACGCGGAGATCAACCGCATCTACATGACTAAGATCGGCCTTGTCACCAAGGGCTCCGGCAAATTCTTCACGGAGTCCATGATCAAAATGCAGGCGCTGGCCAAGACGGCGCTCTACCGGAAGCAGAACGAGGAGCTCAGCGAACGCGTCGACCTCGACTTCTTGCTGGTGGGGCAGCAGCCCAGCGAGGACGACGAGCAGCAGACATGTGCAGCAACGCAAGGGGAACAACAACAAGACGACAAGGAGGAGCAGGCAGAGCACGATGGTAAACGCAAGCTGAACTGCTTGAAATAGAGGCCATCAAGTTCTTGAACAGCTTGAAATGGCAACTAGAGTTCAAGCAGGTTTATTGCAGATGGACCATCATGTTTTTTGATTTGAAGAGCTCTACGTGGACTATTGCGCGCCGATTCCGGACGCGAACGATGCGACCCGCGTGGCCTCCAGAGATGTGCGCGCAATGGTGGAGATGAGCATCTTCAAACGCTACCTGTCCGACCGACACCAGTTCTTCGAGTCCCTGAACAGCTGTTTCGCGAGCCGAGGCCCGCTGGAGGAGTGCGGAAAGGTGGACGTGGAGCGCTTCGGCTACACCACAGTCAACACATTCCTCATCCACATCACGCGCACATTCGCCGCCAGGTTTCCAAATACATACTCCCACACAGTTACATGACTGTGTCCTTTGTCTCGCAGAAAGGAGGCGGATGACGCGGTGTTCGGCGAGCAGGACTCGTGGCTGGACCAGGAGCTGTCCGGCGAGGAGGGCCTCTCGGTGCGCGACCACCGCGTGCAGCTGGAGTTGGCCGAGCTGATGGAGGAGGAGCAGGGCAAACTGGCCGACGAGTTGTACAAACAGCTTCAGAATGGCGATCTGAGCGACGAGGAACGCACCGAGCTGCAGCGCGAGCTGCAGAAACGCACGGATCTGAAGAAGGACAAGGAGCAGCAGAAAATTCGGTCGGTGCTATTCCATCGGACGGATCCGCACATGTACTGCTTGAACTTGAGGAAATGCTTTTAGGCTGCAGGAAGAGCTCAAGCAACGCGTTGAGGCTGACGTGGCGGAGTACAGACAGTGGAGGGAGGAGTTCGCGCGTCCAATTGACACGTTCAAACAGCTGCACGATGTGATCGGAGTCAAGATCAACTGGGCACACACACGACGAGGTTCGGGACTTTGACCTAATAGGACCCGACTTCGGGTTTGGCTTCCGAATACGATTCATCTAACATGCGAATCGCCGCCATTAGACGGAATATCCCACTTAAATTTTACTTTTGACGTTTTGACGTTCAGTACTGTTCGCGACGGACGCCGAGATTCGCATGGATGAGCCAGACAACACGAAGGCTTTGGCGAAAGCGGACGCAAAGAAAAGCAGCGAAGTCGAAAAGCCGGCGACTGAGCGCAGCCAGAACCCGGAGGTGATCGCTTTGGAAGTGCTGGGCCGCCAGCTGAACGCCACCCTGTTCTACCGGCTGCTCTACCAGTACTTGCTGGAGCTGGTGCCTCAACATGCACAATCGCAACAGCCGGCGACAGCGGATGAAGAGGTCCAGACAATTGTTTTTTTTAATATTAGTGTTCATCTCCATTTTTCAGGACCCAATGTTGGCCGAAGTGCAGGCAATCATCGATCCCATGGTTTGGAAGTTGCGATTCAATATTTAGGCCAGATAGTTTATTGTGATCTGACTAAGAAAACAAACTGCTGAGATCAGTCAGCTGATTTATTCGATTTCTCAACTCTGGGTTGTGTCAGTTCAACCTGTGGCCATAAAATAAATAAATAGTTGATCGCTGTCAAATGCAGTGCATTCAATATCCAATGGCTTCAGAGCACCGCCGACAAGGAGGAGGCCGAGGCAGAGGCAGACTACCTGACGCACTTCCTCTCCACCATGGCGGAGGCGCTCAAGCACCACTACGTGGTGGTGCGCGCCGAGTACGAGAAGGGCGTGCACGACCTGCGCAAGCACATTGTGGGCGCCCTGGACAAGGCGCACAAACAGCTGAAGGTACTCTCTGGAGGGACTCCAAAATAGTTACCTTTGGCTGCAGCACGCAATGGACGCGGAGAAGACCAACGGCCGACTGGTGGCCGAGCACGACCGCGTAGAGCGCAAGCGGAAGCGCTTCAACGCACACTTTGACAAGCTGCAGGACGGCCTGCGGGAGTGGGACGCGCTGGTCGGATACCGGGGACAGCTCGGCCACGCGGTCGTCGGATTCCTGGACAAGGTTGGACCGTTTACAGATGAGACAAATTGGTCACTTGCTGAGCATCAATAGTCCACCTGGGGGATTAATGGAGCACACCCATATGGCCATTAACGAGTCATCTGATCTGGATTCAGGTGCTGGGCATGCACAACCTGGGCCTGAACCAGTGGAAGTTCGTCAACGTGGTCAAACTGTTGCCGATCAAGCACGACCGCGGCAGTGCGCACCACCATCCGAGAGTGGCGCACCAATACCGCCGAAGCGAAAACGAATGAGCGCTGGCGTTGGGAGAAGGAGGAGAGAACGATGGACCACCGGGGATTTTGACTTCAGGTTTCGGCTTTTTCTCTTTTTTGTGTCTTTTATGCATAAACGGACATTTTTCGAATCGTTTGCCTCTCTTAAAATGATGAGAGCTCACTCAGCTGGTAAGAGATCGCGGCAATACTCGTTAAATTTTACTTATATTTGCGACAGTTTCAAACTCATTCAAATTTTGTTTGCTCTAACTGTCTGAACTCTCAAGAAGCGAACAAATTTAGTCAAAATTCGATGTTCAAATACTTCTGCGCGTTCTATTAATTCTCCTCCAGCGTTGTGTAGAGGGTGTTCTGCCGCTTTATGATGCCCTTCTTTCGTTCGGTGAGCGTTACTTTGGTCTGGGGTTGTGCAGAAACAGATGCAATCCAATTTTTGACATTTTTATTTTCAACCCGTGTTCCCGATGCAGTTGCGCTGTACCCAGCTGTGCAGAGAGTGCTCTGCCGCTTGGCGGTGGTGGCCCTCTTCTTTGGCGCCGAGGAGGAGCTGCTGCAACTCAACTTTTTGTGGCCCAGTTGACCCCCGTTCGCAGCTAAAAAAAGTTAAATTAAAAATTAAATTAATAAATAAATTAATAAAACAGGATATGGACATTGAACCTGCTGAGCGCCCGGCCTTGCCGATGCCCCACCGCCGCCGTCCCATTTGCCGCCCAGGGTGCGGCTGAAGAAGGAGGGCGCATTCGCCAGTTTCCTGTTGTCCCGACGTGACACATTTTGCGACAGTTTACGCTTTGGCGAAGAAGTGCTGTGGTCGCGCGTCACCGATTTGCGCGTCACCGATTTGCGCGTCACCGATTTGCGCGCCTTCTTCTCCGGCGTCACGGCCGCACTGGGCCGCTTCACCATGGACCAGCTGCGGCGCAACTGGAAGCTCTCTTTGCGCCGAGTGGACGCACTCCGACTGCGCTGCAAACGAACAACAAAAATACGAACAACAGAGCAGATCAACTATTATATTTCGGATAGGTGGGGTCGGACCAAAACCAAATCGGAAATAGTATTATCTCTTCAATTCTGTGATCAGACCCGATCTGTGGTCGTCTTTCCGTTCTATCAACCGACCAAGTTGATTTTCGGCGTTTGTGGTCCCACAGTGCCCATCGAGTGCACACTCAGCTTCTGGCCACTGCCACCATTCTGCGTCTGCTGGACGCTGGTCAGCGATCGTTTGCGAAACGAGAACTCTGTGTTCGTTGTTGCGGCTCCGGGCACACCCCGCAGCGTGATAAGGGCGCGCTGTTGCAGTTCGGCCGAAAGGGCGTCCATTGTGCGCGTGTCCGGACAGGCGCCGCCGGACCCGTGGCTGGCCAGCGACGACTGCTTAGACCAGTTGCCGCCAAGCGTGGAGCGCTTCACCGAGAGAAGGGGCAGTGAACCCACTCTCATCACTGTTTGTGTCCGATTACCGGCGCTTTTGTGTGGCGGAACATTTTGTCGGTGAGCGCCACGCTGAGCATGGACCAGGCGGAGGCCGCGTGCGGGTAGGCGCGCACGCACTCCTGGCAGAACATCACCTCCGCGAACACCTCGCCCAACGTGTGCCACACCGCCTTGTCAAAGCCGAACGGCACCAGCCGGGCATGGGCGCGACCTGAACAGTCATATTCGAATCGGAAGATATCGATCGATTCTACTATTTATTATTGATTGGTCAATTGATCTGGACTGATGTTCCTCTGTCGATCGATACCGACCGATTGTGGCCGGGTCCCAGACAGGCTTCTGGATGGGCGTGTCGAACATGATGCACATGATGCCGTCGATCAGCTCGATCAGCAGGTGTGCGTGGTCGCGCACTGTGACGATTGTGCCCGCCCAGCGGCATTGACGCCGCTCGCGACTGCTGCTGTTGCGCTGGCGTCGTTCCTCCAGGCACTTGAGGAATGCGCTCTTGTAGAACACGTGACGCACTTCTACATTCTTGGCGATCAGCTGGTCGAAGATCTGAGGGCAAACTTTGACCACTGAAGATTGATCTTCTTTCTATACCTTCTCCATTATGGTCAGCATGCCGCGTCCAGACGTTTTGGGCGGCTCCGACAGACGATTCCACGTGACTCGGAGTGCACGGCGCTGCACAAATTTGGATATGGTCAGTGCTTTAAGATCAGCATAATCATTCTATTTGATCTCTCTGACATGTCCGTCGCTCAGACGGGCGTTGAACGCGGCCACGAACTGGGTCAGCTGAACGTACTCCTGCTGGTTCTGCACGTCCGCGGGCACCTGACTGGCGTTGGACGCCGACTTTTTGGCCTCGATCGGCAACAGCACTTCTCCCGCCGACGGCCGACTCCGACTCGTTGCACAAGAGAGCTTCGCTCCTGTACTAGTGTTTTACAATTTCGAGCAATTAGAGAATTTGGCACTCTGTCCTCCTCACCCGAGTGCCCGTCCTCAACGTGGGACGCCAAGTACTCGTCGTTGAGCTGCTGGATGAGTTTGCGGCGTTGGATGGCCTCTTTGATTCGCATCATTTTGAGCCGGTTTTATCGATGGAGTTCTAAGCCCAAATATAGTCTCCGCAGTTTGGATTCAAATTTGCCAAAATAGTGGAGTGCACTTTCGGTTCTTCAGTTGGGACGCACCTTTTAAGTGCCAAAACCACACAATGGACGGGGATTTGCATTGCTCATTAGCACACACCACTTGCCAAAACCGCACTTCAAATTACTCCCACGACTTGATTTTAAAACTCTTTTGACGAAATCCCACTTTTCCGGCGATATGTCATATTTTTAAGTAGTATATTTATCTATTTCATTTGTCCGCTATTTTCTCTTCTCTTAACACTATTTTAATTGGAATAAGGCACAAAGTTTATACACACAATTGCAACAAAATTCCATGCTCTTTGTGTTCACTTCTTTTTGTTCTTCTTCTCCTTGACGCCCAGCTCCAGTCCGCGAATGAACTTTTTGGTGACGCCGAAATGCTCTTGCAACAAGCGTGCCACCGCATTCACCTCATTTCCCTGGGAAGAGAGAACAGTAAATTGGCAGAAAATGTGAAAATACGAAGAGATGGGGAAGAGTTGCGAAAAATATTTGGATTTGAACATTTGAACTGTTGGACGGTGGATGAAGGAGAAGAGATGGGGAATAGGACAAACTATCTACTTGGAAAATTATCTACCCAATTCAGGTGGACAATTATCTACCAAATTTAAACGTATCGCATAAAGCCAAGCATGCCACAGGATCGGGAGGGGGACATAACAACAGTAACACACTTAACTTTGTCAGAAATGGTCAGAATTTGTTCATTTGGGTTCGGTAGATAGTTTGTCCATTTGGGTTGGGTAGATAATTTGTCCTCTACCCGAAGAGATGAGAGTCAAGAGGCAATGAGGGGAAGAAAAGGTGCGGATGAAGATATGGAAGTGAAGAAAGGGGATGAAGACATGAAAATGGGGGCTAAGAGGAGTTTTAGTAACAAAATCCAACAACAAGGGGATGTGCAAGAGTTGGGAATGGATTGAAGGAATGGGACTAAGCTGGAACTCGCCTGGATCAGCAGTTGGGGCCCTTCGCAGGCGGGCGCCTGCGCCAGGATGGTGGTGCCGGTGCCGCGGATTTCCTTGTCCAGCGCGCGCACGTCCAGCCCGAACGCGGCCAGGTTGGAGACCAGGGTGACCAGCTTGTTGCCGGAGCGCTTCTCGACCTGGCAGGAACGGGGGATGGAGTCAACGAGTGCGCGTTCCCTTTCTCTCGCGTCTGACCTTGAGCTCCACGGCGGGCACCTTGCCTCGGTGGACGAGCTGCTTCCCGTCCCGCGTCCGCACCACCAGTGCGCGAGTCATTGCGCCGGCCAGCCGCTGCACCACTTTGTTGGTCGGAAGCTGTTCCGGCAGAAAGTGGCGCACACACATCTGCAGCGTGTCGTCCAACTCCACCACAGCGTCCGCCCTGCCGTCTGCGCTGGGCTTGAGCAGATTCTCCAAAGGGAGAAGGTAAAATCAAGGTTCAAAGGAAGAGTGGGGTTCATAGCCTCCTGACCCGTTTGCGCGCGTACTCGAGCAGCACCTGTCTGATCCGGTTCAGGTCCACCAGGTCGCCCTTGTGCGCGCCCAGGGGCCGAAACAGAGGCATCACTTGTTCGGTCAGGGAGCACATGTTCTCGTGGATCTGAACGAACGGCTCATCCACTGCTGCGGATGTTGCCGCTCCGCTGTCGGGTTGCGCCAACTGTGGGGCGTCAGCCACCAGCGGATGCTCGAAGTTGACCTACACCATAAAGTAAATGGCCAGAATAAATGTCGGAACGTCATTTCTAAAAATTACTGCTTCGATCGAGTCGACGCCTTTCACAGAGTTCACGCGCACAACCCAACCGCCTTGTCCATCGTTATCGTTGTTTATCTCGCGCAAAAACGTCGCGAACTTTTTGTACCTGAACGGAATATTTGGTTTGGCGCCGGTACTTTATCTCCGGAAAAACCTCGTTTTCTTGATTTCCAGACGAAGTCCCGGAGGCAAAGTGCGCAAAATGTGGCTGGCGTAGAATTGGCCCGCGTCAATGGGGAGTCTGCCGATCGGCCCGAGACGCCAGCGCAGCGCCGAAAAGAACGTGCGGTGCAACTAAAATGAAATCCACAAACCAATCGAAGGCCTCATCACGGACCAGTTCCTCCATGTCCGCCTGTCCTAGGCCGCCTTTTGTTTCATCCGCGGGGCTCTCCTCTTGCGACTCCACATTCCCGAGCTGTGCCTCCGACTGCTCGGCTTCTTCCGACTGTTGTTCCTCTTTCGCCGGCTTCTCTGGGTTTGTGCACTCGGCGTCAGCAATGGTCTCCATCTTCGGAATGGTCCGCTTCGAACCGAACTCCCTGTGCAAAAATAAATAGAATAGCCAAACACATTTTGGGTTGAAAGAGGAGTTTAGAGCTCTAAAGATATCGGCCGACAGGCGACAATTTATGTCAGCGGAAACACAGAATTTGGCGCCCAAATCGGCGTTGACCATTTCCACTCCTGTCCCCCCTACCCCATATTTTATTCATCCCACCAACCAGAGCGAGTCTCCGAATGTGTGCAGCACTTCGACGGCTGAAATAAGATGGGCAAACCCATCCATCATTCTCGGGAACAACTATAATTAGCAGTGCTTAAACCTTTGCCCTTTTGTGCGTTGAGTCTCTTCTGGCGCAGCTCTTCCGCGCCAAACACCGCTCGGCCCACGGCCACCGGGCCAGTGAACTCGCCTTCGTCACTGGCGCATGCAATCGCGACCGGTTGGCCGGCCGCAAAATCACCGCCGATTGACGGGAATGCGAGCAAGATGCCTTGGAAATGTGAAAATTGAAGGCCACAAACGACAAAATATAAAAGTTTATGGTCCCGTTCCAGTAGGTTATTAAGAATTAGAATTTCCTGAAACAGTTGATTGGAACCTGGAATCATGAGGTCCGAGCCGTTCTGGAGTGAGCTCAGCACGCTGGAGTGCACAAACAGGGCGGGGAACGGCACCAGTGGGTGTGTCCACAGGAAGTAGACTGGAATGTTTGGGAATCACTTCTCGAAAATGTGTTTGCGGTACCCGACGGGTAAACTGTCGGGTCATTGGGCGCCTGGAAGAACAGCGGCTCTTTGTCGTGCACGAACAGCCGAAGCACTGTGCCTGTTTGTGACTGAACTTTGACCGACGAAAATTGCTGTTTGGAGTTGAAACAGGCCGAAATCTGCGGCGGCAACAGCGCTTTGCTGAAAATGGGTGCAAATTTGGCGGAATTCTGCGAATCAGCAGACCGCTCCGAGTGGCGAATGTTTGTGCTGCTCTTGACAACAAACGGCTTGCGGAACATGGCACCGCTGTTCACAACTCAAGTAACAATCTAGAGAAGGATTTTGATGATTCTCGAGCACGGTGAATTTTTAAATCCTGAACTGGAGTTGAAAAGTGAAAAATTGAACCTTATTATTTGATGACATAAAAGCCCAGCATAAACATTTGGCCAGTACTTTCCTTTTGAACACCTAAAAGCCTAAAACTTATATAAATAGTAAATACTTAAATCAATTACGCTAAAACTAAAACCGACGAAAAGAGCAAAGGCAAATACAAGTCCAAAATCCAAAATGAAATGCTAAACGGACACAAAATAAAGAATGAACAATTCCTCAAAACCAGAACTTCGGAAGGTAGAAATGGCAGAAGGATTTGCAAAATGCAAAAATAAAGGAAATGAGCACAAGAATACTCTAATTTTTTAAAAAATTTAAAAATTTCATTTTTAATTTTATTGTCATTAGTCATTAATCATTATCATTATGTAAATCATTCATATTATCTGCCATTTGTTGTAAAAATCCTATCCGCTAAAAGATTGGGGTTGTCTATTTTGCGGGGGAATTGGCCGCCCACCGGATCAGCAGTTGGCGGGGAAGTGTTTTCATTTTCACCATTTGGGGTGGCAGCAAAGCAGAGCACTCACTCATTTCTTCCCACACAAGTGGGCGGAGGGAGGGGAAGGGCCTGCGCATCCGGTCAATTCCATAAAAACAAGCTCAAATCCACGCAAAACAAACACTCCTCACAATGCATTCATTTTTCACTTTTCATTGCTTATTTAGAATAATTTAGAATCATTTTTAGTCTTTTAGCTCTATAATTTTTGCATAGCTCCACCGCAAAATTTAATAAGAAAATCCACCAGATCTTAGATCGGTGAATCTGTGTCAGAAATAGTGAGATTTTTTGTCGAAACAAAATGCCAAAAATAGGATTTTTAAACTCAATTCAGTTGAAATTCAACCATTTTCGCGCTCAAAAATTGAATGTGCACCAATCATTTTTCGCTGCGGTGGGCAGCGCCGCACATTCTCGCCTCCTTGCTGGTGCTCGTGGCATTTGCACACGGCGGAAATGGGGACGGCGATGGAGATGGAGCCACTCTGCCGCGCACCAAATCGGACCCGAACATCGGCAACGCGGAGCCAATGGTCACCGACTATGACCAGTGGGTTTGGAGAATAGTTACATATGTAATATGTATGTATATGTTTATTGCTCAGCATGCGTCGCTGGTGGCACTGGAAGAAGCAGGAGCCGAAGATGCGGCTGATTTCGCGTCGTCCCGACCTGCTGATTGACAAGCGCGTCAAGCAGAAGTTCAACAGCGACGAGGGCCTCAACCACCAGCAGGAGCGCTTGAACGAAGCGCTGCACCAGGCCATGCACCAGCTCAAGAAGAACAAGCAGGTGCGCACCGCAGTGCACCAGTTCAACCGCCTCACCAAGTCGGGCCGAAAGCGCAACTACATGAACTACGTGGGCAAACTGTTCAACAACAAGAAGGTGAGGCGGCGGAACACTATTGACTATTGGAACCAAATTGTGGTTTGGCGCCAAAACAGAATGCAAAGGCCAACGATCCTTTTATTTAATCGGTTTTTGCAGTTCGCGCCGCCGAACGTGATGGGCGCTGTGGTCTTCCGGGAGGCGCTGAACGGCGAATTGCGCAGCCATGAGGGCTCTGTGAATGCCATTCTGGCCTACGTGCAGACCAAACTGCGGCGCGACTTCCCCGCGGACTACGAGGCGCTGCTGAAGCTGCCTCTGCCGGCCAGCGGCGAGTGCTTCATGGCCTTCCCACTGGTGGGTGACTCAAAACGGCAAAACTTGTAACTGAATATGAATACTATAAATATTTTAGGAGCAGCGCATCATCAGCAAGGCATTCCTGTTCGAGGAGGGCACAAAACTGTTGCCCCAAGACATCGAGGAGAAGGTGCTCATTTAATGAGGCACAGTCAAAATCAATTTGATTTCGTTCCGAATAATTTCAGGTTGAGGCCCAGTTGACGGGCAGTGACGAGAGCGAAAGCGAGGAAAAGCCGGAGCGCGACGAGGACGATGTGGCGCTGGAGCAGAAGCAGAAGGACGCGCAGCAGAAGTACGCGCTGATCAAATGGCTGAAAAGGGCGGGACGCAAAATCAAGAAGTTGTTCACCAAAAAGAAGAAGTCCGCGGACGAGGAGGACGAGGACGACGACGACAACATCGTCAAAATGGGCACATACGCAGCTCTGCAGGTCAGCAGCACAAGACTATGATGCGCTTGTGACTTTGCCTTGGTCAAATTCCGCATTGGCCCCCAGGTGATCAAGCACGGGAGACGCGCCTTTCTGGATGAGAACGCGGCCGTGCTGGACTGGAGTCGGATCGAGGACACGGAGTACAAGGCGTCGCGAGGCATGTTGGCCGCTGTCAAGCGCCTGATTCGGCGTCTGTTCGTCAAGAAGGAGAAGCGCGCCTACGACCCAGCGGTGGAGGAGCCTCGCCGCCCAGGTACACTAGTTTGCCCTAATAACCCCCCATTTTTAGTGGGGGATTATTGGAGGGGCCCACTGTCGGAATAAACAGAGTAAATGTCCATCCGTTCCCAGGCGAACTGACCTCCGAGGAGAAGGCGGAGACCGAGGTCCGCATCCGGTACAACCCCTACCGCGACATGATGGCCGACCGAGTGCCAATCTACGACTTCCTGCAGCAGATCCACTACGACGTCCAGATGCGTCCCGCGCACAAGGAGCTGATGCGCCTCAACTTCCGCCAGTACGACCATCTGACCACGCTGATTCGCAACCGCTACCACGAGCTGGACAGCCCCTGGTACGAGTTCATAGAGGAGCGCATCGACAGAAAGACCTTCAAGGTGAGTCCAACCTCTACGGCAGCCAAACTTAACTTGGCCACTTCACAATGACATCCATTTGTGCGTCTCCAGGTGTTCTCGAAGGCGGACCTCAAGTCGCTGGAGCCCACGGTGGCGGTGTGCAACCGCTTCAAGCCGTACGTGGAGAAGGCCTTGTACGTGCACGCACCCGACGACAACGTGGCGGTGGAGCTGCGCGCCCGTGTTGGCGCTCAAATCTTGAACTCGGTGGTCAACGGCAAACAGTGCGTTGTACAATTGATATAATTGAAAATCACAAACAATCAATACCAATCGATATCGGCACAGGTTCACCAGCGCCCTGGCCAAGGGTGTGACGCTGTCGCTGCTGGGCAGTGGCGCCATCGCCATTGTGCTGGACGTGATCGCCTGGGAGCGCATCATGGCGGTGGCGTGCGTTGCGGGCCCGCACGGCCCGCTCTGTGCCCTGCTGTTCATTCTGCTGAACTCGCTGACGCCCCTGTTCGCCGAGACCTTCGACTCTATGATCATCAAACGGTGAGTACCACCACGTTGTCCACCTCCAGCGGCTTCTGAGTACAGGATCTTGATCGCCGACGACGGCGGCGAGTTCATTCCGAAGAAGGCGGACGGCAGCTGGAACTGGGCGGTGCTCAAGTCCAACTTCCAGGAGGCACTGGTGGCCGGCACAGTCGCTTCGATTGGCTCCATTCCCTACAACGCGCTGTCGCTCGCCTCCGGCTGGGGACTGGTGAGCGCAAACAAACGATGCCTTCGATTGCTGCTGTTCACCAACCGACCTTGACCGCGTTCAGTTCGCGCCGATGGCACTGCTGAACATGGTCGGGACGGCCACCTCTGGCGCCATGGTGCCGCTGGCGTTCGCCAACCAGCACACGCTGATGAGCGCCGCAGTGCTGCAGCAGCTGGAGGCGGGCGTCTACCCGATGCCCGACTCGGACCAGCTCGTGGCGGAGCGCCGTCTGCGGGCGCTCATGGACGAGCAGAATCTGCGCTCCAAAATCACGCGTTTCGCGTTCCGCAAAAAGTTCGACGAGACCAAGTCGTGGCACACACTCACCTCGGCCCCGATCAAGCGTCGAGAGCGGGAGGAGGCCCTGCGCGAGTGGGTGGAGCGGGAGGTGATGCGCGCCCTGGAGGTGTCCTCCACCTGGGGCATGGCCATCAACTCGATGGGTATTGGCGCCGGACTGGGCTTCATCTTCGGCTTCGCGCCCTTCTTCATCCTGGTGCGCGCACACAAAATCAGGTCAGTCTTCTCCGACAGTTCGGGGACTCTGGTTGTACTGCTTGGATAACTGCAAAAACACACCCATCGAGTTCAAGCAGTGTATGCTCTAAAACACCGAAATCGTCGAGAACATTGCTTGCCAATTGCAGCGAGGCAATCGAAAAAGTGGGCTCCATCATGTTCAACACGCCCACCGAAGTGCTCTCGATGGGCACGAACACGATCGTCTCGAATTTCGTCGGCTCGGAGAAGTACCAGGACTTTTGGGCCACCGACGCGCAAAAGAGTCGGCGCATCATTCGGCTGATCTTCGAGAAGGCGCTGCTCCAGCTGAACGAGGAGACCGAGAAGCGCGCACGAGGCGACATGTCCAAGACGGAGATCTACGAGATCAGTGACCCGGAGCTGTGGCGCATCTACAACACGAAGGGCTCGTTGACGCGTAAACTTGGACGAAAGGTGGTCAGGTAATCGAATGAAACCGAAGCGAGAACTGCTCGAAGTTGAAATCGTCTGGATGCAATTTGCCAGCAATTTCGGGCAGTACCTCAATTTGGGGCAGTGCTTGCAGCGGACTCGTTGTTCAGAATTATGTGCGCCGGTTTCTCGCTGCTCAAGCGCGGCTGGGCCAAAGTGCGCGGCAAGAAGCGCCCGAAGAAGCTGCACAAGAAGATCCAGTTGGAACACTTCTTCGACAAGTACGATTCCAGCGAAGAGGAGTCCAAGAAGCAGAAGCTGCGCTATCCGGACGGCTTCACCGAGGACGACGACTACGACGACGAGCGCAGTGGGGACGAGAAAATTGAGCACGATTCGAGCATATTTGTGCGCGTCACTCTGTACGAGGTGAACGCACTGTACCAGTGCCACGACGAATTCCTGCGCGACGGCTCAATGAGACTGGAAGGCAAGCCATGTTCAAAACAGGGGACTCCACCACTACTGACCAGCAATTTCCTAACAGCTCAACCGATGCGCTTTGGTTTCAGATTACGCGAGCGGCTTCTCCACCCTCGCCTGGGTGCGACGGATTTGCGACTTCATGCCCAAGTGTTTGGCGCAGAAATTGGTCAGTTCTGGTTCTGGGTTCTGGCGAAATGTCTCCGAAGAACACAGTCCACCTTCAGGGCAACGACTCCCCGATGGTCCAGTTGCACCATACGGTGTTCAGCGAAATGGAGGTCACCGAATGGCTGAACCGGCAGCTGATCCCGGCACTCATGGAGAAGGTGGACCAACCTTTTGGTCGTTGACATTGGCGTTTCCAGTTCCAAAGTGTGGACGAGATGGCCGAGGGCGTGTACAAGTTCGAGCAGCAGCGCCGTCTGCGTCGCCTGGCCACCTCGGTGGAGATGGCCTTTCGCGTGCTCTTCTACTCGGTGACAGCAGAGTTGACGAAGCAAAAGGGATTCCTGGAGTTTGTGCGGCACGCCGGAAAGGCAAGTCCCCTGAGAACTGGAATCGAATCCCTTTATAAAAGGTCTTGACTCTTGACCATGACTTTTAATCAATAGTCAACAATGTGTTGACAAGATAGCGGCGCATTTTATTATATTAGCAATTTGGCTTTCCAACAGTATTGGTTTTTGTCCATTGCAGGCCAAGAAGCAGCACCGTCTGAACGTGGAGCGCTACCAGGCGGTCTACACCCACTTGCGAACGACCATCGCCGACCTGGACTGCGCGCTGTTCCGGCGCGGCAACGAGCGGGACCTGCATCAGGACATCGTGCCGTTCAAGCAGCTGCGCGAGTTCCGCGGCAAAATCTCCTCCTACGTCGAGATGAACGTGATCGTGATGCGCGAGGGCGTGCTCAAACGGGCCAAGAATCGCCTCGTGTACGGCATCACCGAAGAGCTGAAGGGCAACTGGTGGAAGCGAAAACACGGTACGGGAAAATAATCTCGAAGTCCTCCTCAGTCGAGATTGAGAGACAAGACTCGAAATCGCCTGTCGGGAGAAACTTATGATTGAGAAAGCTCTTTGTTCGCCCGTTGGCAATGTGATAAGGGCCTCCTTTTTTAATTCCTATTCTTAGGCGATCCCGTTGTGCGGCGTGTGCTCTGGGCGGTCGCGCACACCGAGGCGTTGGACGCGGCGGACCCCAAATTCCGGCACCTGCTGCGCTCCAGCCACGGCTCCCAGACGCACACCGGCGCCGAGAGCCCTCTCGTGCAGCAGCAGGGCCCAGATGCGTTGGCCATGTACGCGGACGGACGCGCCTTCCATTGGGACAATGTGCCCCTGTCGCCGCGCGGAAAGGTGGAGGCGCGCACACTGCACTCGGTCTTCAAGGACGTGCCCGTCTCGCACCTGGTTACGTCGCCTCTCGAGCGCAGTGTGGACACGGCGCACACACTGCTCGGAAACGCGCACAGGGAGGGTGCCCACCTGGGCCCCGAGGGCAAGGGCAAGCGCTTCGAGGAGCTGCACATCAAACTGGAGGCCGGACTGGTTGAGGTGCGTTGGAGAGCCATAGTTGTTTAATACTATGTTCTGTATTTTTATTCGGTGTTTACGACACGACCAGAATGTTAGACGAATTGATTCGCATTTCCAGCGTCTGGACCACTGCGCGAGGCCGCCCTCCTTCGCCGGTTGCGAAGAGCTGCGCGCGGCCGGCTACGCTCGCGTGGACTGCCGTTACGCGTCGCTGTTCGCCAAACAGGGGGCACCAAAGCTAAAAAAAGGCTCGTTGGCCCAACTGCTGACGGAGGCCAAAGCGCAGGAGGAGGCGGAGGCGAGACAGAGCCGAGAGACGGAGGGCAGACGCACAAAACGCGCCTTCGGCCCATTCAAGCGGCTGTTCGGCGGCGGCAAAAAGAAATCGGCACCGGCCGCCCAGATGCTGCCTTCTACTTATGTTCCAGAGCAACAGGTGCGCAAAAGCTTAACCTTTTTGAATCTTGTATTCTCAAATGCAGTGAAACAAAATTTGAATACAAATCGAACCGACCATTTGGTTTTCAAGACCATATTTATCAATCTGGATGTCCATTCTGTTGAGTTCAGCGCCAAGAACAACTGCCGCTCCCTTCGGACACGGAGTGTGCGCAGCACAACGAGCTGGACCTGGTGGCGCGGGTTCGACGCACGCTGGAGCACCTGTTGGGCGCACTGAACAAACAGAACGGCTACGGCCTCGGCCACAAACGGCTGCCCACGGACTGGCTGGCGCCAGGCGAACAGCAGGCCGAGCACATTGTGCTGGTCACCCATCCGTCGGTGGTGGGCGCAATGCACGACATTCTGGGCGGCCACTGGCAATACGTGACCGAGGTAAACAGCGCAAACAAAGAACAAACAAACATTGTGTGCGATTGGGCAGACAAGCATTACTCTTGCCAGATCAGACCCTTAAGCTGATCAGAGACGATCACTGGGTCCCCACTTCTGATCATGTTTGGTCAGTGATTGCCAATCGATACATCTCCCCATTGTTTTCGGATCAGTTTCACCAATATGTTTGATCTAGATCTCATTTCCCCATTCCAGGGCTCGATCAGCAAGTTTGTCGAGTTCGAGGAGGAGCACGCGCTGCGAGACGAGCACGGCATGACCAGCGGCGCCAGCCCATCTCCGCTGGACGCATTCCGACCTGTGATGGTGGGCGCCACGCGCCATTTGGGCGACGAGTGTCGCGAGCAGATCAAAAAAGTGCAGCCCTACTGGGTGGAGGGCATACAAGAGTACATCGCCAGTCAGCGCGAGAAGGGCCACGAGATGGTGGACGATGACCCGGACGACCAAGAGGAGGAGGAGGAGGAGGAGGAGGAGGAGGAAGAACAAAAGGAAGAGAGAATTGACGAGGAGCCAGACGCGGAATTGGACGAGATGGAGAGCGACAAACTGACGCCACCAGTGAAAGAGGACAACGACGAGTTTTAAGACGGACTTGTGATATTTTTGTTCGGTTGTATTTGAATGATCACATTTATTTCAAACTTTTTTTGTGCATTCCATTTTTTGGTTCGGATAAAATGCCAAAAACAGGTTCTACTCGAAGCGACTTAAGCATGTGCAGTTCCAAAGTAACAATGAAAATGTGGAGAATTTGATGCAAAAGAACTTGACAAAAGTGGAAAAACAATGCTTAGATAGTTGATATCTGTGGTCCTTGGAAGATCTTCTTTTTTGCATTTGCATTTTGCACTTTTTGAATCGTGATGTAAAATAGTTGACAAATAATTGCCCCTTCCTTTGGGCTTAAAATGAAATCTTTTTTCAATATGCCGAGTGCAAGTGCCCCTTCACCTTTCGCCCCAATTGCCAGGGGCTGAAATGTGTAGTTTCCCCAATACTATATACTTTGGTGGGACTCTTCGGCATGAAATTGTCTCGTCTTGCCGTTTTATTTGTAAAGCGAATTTTTACAAAATCACTAGGAAAATAAGGATTATGTGCTTTAAAAAATACAGAGGCAAAACTTTATCCAAATCTAACAGTTCAGTCCCGTTTATCCAAAGACACTTAAATTTATTCCGTTGGCTTCTTTTGTTGGCGTCTCCTTCCGTTCCGCCATTAATTGGACGTACCCAATTCTAATTCGGTTAGTACAACAAAGTGCTCGATTCCCAGACAGCAGGGGAGTGGCGGATGATGTGATTAGCCAACACCTGCAAGTGCCAATTAGACTCTGCCAAAAGTTGACGCAGGCACAACGTTGGAATATCATTCCTCATTTGCCATTTCCCCCTCATCAGTTCGCACCCATGAATCCATCGGCAGAGTCGCACAATTAAACGAGAGCGCCATGGCCTCCCCTGGCAACGCCAGCGCTGCTCCCCCCGAGTGGCTGTTGACGCTGTGCGCCAAAGCGGTGGAGTCGATGCTGGCCAGCACCGTTGTGACGGCGCCCTTGGTGCTGCTCTACATCGGGGAGCTGGCGGTGTTGGCGCGGG